>LPNX011166148.1:128401-280671 GCA_001517045.1 Pseudotsuga menziesii
GTTCTCTCAGTGAAAAGATCTTATCATAATGCTAGCTTAAATGTTGAAAAACTAACAGTGGAAGATCAACCAATGGAAGTTATTGTATTATATGTATTTTATCAATAATAAAAAACATCCCATAATAGCTTACAAAAAAAAACTACTTACACTTTGTGCTCCACATTAGCTTGGACCTCATCCAAATAGCTTCTAACTTTGTGTAAAGAATCTCAAGTTCAATGTAGTAGTGTGTGTGTTCTCTGATCTTGGGATCCTTCTCAATAATATTTCCCCATACAATGATCTTAGTAGCCTACAAATTTATCTTCAATTTGACGTGCTTTAGAACAGCTTCATACTTGTATTTACATGTGTGCTTGTCCTCATGTTGTTACTACTTTTGTATATAAGATATTTTTAGGGCCTCATCTAGATTTTAACCTTGCTTCTTTAGATAATAATTTATCTTTCCTACAAATTTCTATAAAGTAGCATCTTGATTGGTGACCTCCTAATGTTTAGCCTTCCAATATGTCACTTATTTTAGCAACTTGTTTATTTTTTGGTATATCCAAAGAGTGTAAAAGTTACTTGAATCTAATATTATGGTGGTGGGAGAGGGTGATCTGAACATATCTAATATGTGATTCTTGATATTCAAGGTCTTTATCTCTTCCCAAGCCTCATCCAATTGTGATTTCAATGTAATGACATCTATCTTAGTCACTTCCAATGAGGCGTATTCCTCATCGAATGACAGGATCTTAATATTATGTTGAGAATCTTCACCATTGGGAGATATCCAAAGTGTGAGAATATTTTAGATTTTCTATATTCACCTGCTTCTATTTTAGTAAGGTGACAACTTCCTTGATTGGGTATTGTTCTTTCCCTGTGGAAACTAAATTTTCCTCCAATATATTTTCTTTTTCTAGTAATATCACTCTTGCTATTAGAAAACTATTTTATGAATTAAGGGAGCTTAATTTATACCCCAGATTTTGATTATCCTACGTACTCTAGTAGTACTACTTGTCATATGATAAGGTATAGTTGCTCTTTACCATTTTAATATTATCCAAAGGAGGTAACTGATTTTTCTAAAGTCTTACTTGCGTAGCCCACCAATCAAGGAAGCACGTCTTAGAGGTGGGTTTAGGAACCAAGGGCTCAAAATTACTCATTGTAAACAACCCACTCCCAATATCATAGCTTAGGAAAAATCTAAATCCTACAATAGGATCTAACTTCTCTTGTGAAGCCATCAAACTCTAGCAATTTCTCCTCCTGTATTTATTTTCCATCATTAAAGAAAGTGGATTAATTGAAAGGAGATATTGGATAAGGTCAAACAAGGAGGATAATGCCTTCTATTTCTGTTTTCTCTAAATTTATTAGGGCCTTACAATCCAAGCCTGGCATTAAGGGAATTCTAGGAAACCTTTTGACCATGATCCATTCTCATTGGTAGCATGTTTTGTTTTTTTGTTAACAATTCAATTTGTTAAAATCCTCACACAATAAATAGTGTGTTTTAGGAAGTTCATCCATAATCAATTTCCATAAATGATCTCACTTGTCAACATCATGTGATGCATAAATATTGACCAAACCCACCATTCAATCATCCATATTTTTTGTTGAAAAAAACATATAATTTTTTTATATAAAAATGTTAAAACCATCTATCAGTTACAAACTTTCTAAGCCTCTGCAACAGATAATAGCTCTAAGGGATTTGCAAATAATGTGCCAAAGTCTAGCTTACAAACCAAAATGCCTTATGTGGTCACTACCCATACTATATTGCTAGTAATGTATACAAAACCATACCAGCCTAAAATATAAATACACTGAAACATCGTAAACAAAGCAAGCTTATAGGATACTAAAACTAAAAAAATTAATTTCTACCAATGCCTGGAAAAGTTCTCCTCTTCTGGAGCAGATCGAATCCTCCTCCATGGATTTTCCTCTACTAGTTGTCTAAAATTGTGGGACAGTTTAAACATCCAGCAAAAACTTAGTATGGACACAAATGTGTGGCTTCCAACCTTGAAAATGACTTTTATGTGATATATACCATTTTTGGTATATCAGCTACAATTTCATAGGTAATTGCAATTTCCTTCTCCTTAGTAGCTGCAAGTTCCATCTTTATAACATCCTAAATAAGATCAACTAGACAAAAAGGTTTCCCCTCAAATTTTATCATTCCGTCACTCAAACAATACAAAGGGTAAACTTAGTTATAATCCACTTCTCTAGAGTTGGTTCAAAGTCATATCTACAGGCCTATGATATCTAGATTCATCTGCATGCAATGTTAGCAAGGTAAAATCTATAGAAGTAGTCCAGAATAATCATTTGTCCAACATGTATCTTGATTTAAGCTTAGTAAGAGCTTCAAAGTAGTAAGAAGAAACTACTTAGTTGATGGTCCTTCTTTTTCATGCCAAGATTACTAAGAAAATGTTCTCTAACAACTTTGGCATATATTTGGACATCTTAGATAGCCCATATTAATGGAATATTGACACACACATTCCTTGGATTTCTTAGGGAGTGAAACTTAGGTTGACTGGGGAGGCATATTACACTTAACCTTTAAGGGTAGGGAGGAACTCATGTGTCCCATGAAGACTGTGGTTGATCTAAAATCCATGGGGAAGTGGTCTGTGGCATCATGATAAAGTGATTAAGAGGAAATACTATATATTGTATAGGGTAGTTTTTAGTTGTGATAAATGGATCTATTGTCTTTCCAGTCACAATGGCTAGTAAACCCTAAGGAATATAAGATCACTAATGCGAATACCTCGAGCATGGTGAGATGCTTTGTTTGGAGGTCTGGGAGGTTGACGTGATGTCATGATTGATGGATTTTGGAGAGATTCCTTTCTTGGGAACATGATGTGATGATGTACTTGTATTTTCACTTATGTGATACGAATGATGAAGTGGCCATATTTAGTTGGAATTGACTTTTTATAGCTAGGGGGAGTTTATCGGGCTACAATTTCCTTCTTATTATTTTGAAGGCCAAATATTTCAATTGGTAAACCTAGGAGTGGTTGTTTAATGGTCAAACCCTATTGTGCTTGAGATGAGAACTTGCACGTGTGAAGGATTTGACGGGTTGAAACCTAGTTGATATTGTGATGATAAGAGTGCGATCTCACTTATGATAGGTACTGAAGCTACTTCATTGATGGCAAGTATAAATACCTCACTGAGCTCCTCTTTGTTTCAAGAATAAATTAATATTCTCTATTAAACATGACCAACCACATGAAGGTGGAAGATATTATATCTCCTTCACCCCCTCACATCACTCTCGATTCCCCGTACCCAATGCATGTACTTGAAAAAAAATATTAAATTTATATGCAAACATGTGGATTTAATTTATTATAAAAAATAAGTATACATAGTGTTTATTCAATCACTTCTCTCTAGGTGTTTTCTTTTGACAAAATAAAAAAGAAACTCATGTTCTACAACTTGTCATTCCTTTCTTGTGGCATCTACATCTTGTTGCACTGTCTTCCTAGTAGAGTACTCGCGACGTGGATGTTGCTACAAGGGGTCGAGATTTTATGCAATAATGTAAAAATTTTATATTGATATATTTTGTTATTATAATGACGAGTATTCCATTAAAAAATTATTACAGAAGTATTTTTTACCTGATGTGGCCACACCATGTACTTCATGTTCTTGTCTAAGCTCATCTTGTATAGTAGGACCCTCTACATTCTCTGCAATTGAAAAATGAAAAAGCACAATTAATATTGACCATTTGTAATGCAATATTTTAAAATGTAGCATATAAATTCATTCATTACCAGGATTAGAAGCATGACCTTCAATAGGTTGTTATCCATCCTAAGCATTAGGTGGATTGTTGATTTCCTACTCAAAACAGAGTCAATATTTTATTACAAATATTTATAATGAATATATTGCACAAGTAATCAATCTTAAATAAAATTCATTGATTTTATATACCTGCGCACAAGATGGATCATTGGAAGACTGTGTTTTCCAATACAATATTTTTCAATGTTCAACAACATCTCCAAAGTCGTGCTGGAAGCCAAGATTCAAGTCTTCCTATGTGGGAACTTCATTGAATTGATCGACCTACATATGTGTATAATTTCATGGATTTACCTTTATAGTTCAATAAAAGGAAAATAATTTGCAATTTATTATTTGGATGTAATATTGGTTTTTTGATACTTACAAATCATGCCACCAAATTCGAATAACCACTAAGCCCATGCTTGTGTTGTCCATTTTTTTCTTGTCTTGCCTTTGTGGCCTTTGATGTGTCTGACAACCTATGAAAATGTTGGAATATGTTAGATTTTTTAAATTTGATCTAAAAATTATTAATGATAAGGTTTATAATTACATTGATGAAAGTATTGCATACCTTGTCGTCCCGGTTGCTACTTTCCTTCTTTCCTCAAAGCCCTCTCCTTTCCATCTTCCACTAGGGCTTTCCACTCTCTTCATGGAATCAATGGAGGGTTCTCATACCTAGGGTTCCTTTCTAGATGAACCCTAAATTGGTCCCTCACAATCTTCATATGTTGGCCAACCTTCTTTAGGACCTCCACTCTATTGAAGGTCTCGTTGCTGAACATGCCAACTAAGCGATTAGTGAGATCATCTTTTAAATTTTTTGTTTATTTATCCCACACTATGCATATGGTGGGCCCAAATCTCTCCAATGATAGATAATTTAGATGTTTATTAAAAAAATCATTTCCTACAAGAAGATCGTGTCATCATTAGTTGAAAATAGTGTTTTTTGAGTATATTAAAATCAAATTATAAACAATAACTTAAACAATGTATAAATACTGCGATCCTCTCTATCCTTATGGGAACAAGGTTTTAGTCCACCAAAAAAGCTATCTACAATGTACCCACGCTAGTGACATAGGAAGATCAAGAAAATGTTGCTTGAGCATTATCATTACTAGTCTCTACATCGACCCCTTATTATGTACGATCATGCATGCCCCGACCACTAGCGGGTGCACTCACATATGGCCTCAGGGGTGTCATGGAATGTGTTTCCAACTGTTCAATAGACAACAATGGAATATGAGATGCAAGTGGAATCATATGATCATGTGATGACTCTCCATGAGCATGACTAGTACCAACACTTCCCTCACTACTAGTGTGTGGGCGCAAAAAATATTGTAAATACAAACCATATGTTAGTTTACAATCATAAACAAGTACAAATTATAAAATCATAAATGAATTTATATTCTATTTCAAGATCCTGCAACTTACTTTCAAGGCCTTAGATCTCTCCACCAAAACATCAACATTTTCTCTAATCTTGTTTGGTTGTGGTTGAATGAATAACACATGAAGGATATCCTCATTAATTTTTTTTAAGGTCTTCTCTATCATTTTAATTTGGTTTAGGGAAGATCCAATGTCAGTATCATGCATGATCTCATCCACATCATTATGTTTCATGATGATGATGCTCTGTGACGATGATGTTCCACAATGATGATGATCCATGATGATGATACTTATGATGTTGTTGTTACAAAACTTCCTGTGACATATAGATCCATCAGTCACTTGTACAAATGTTGTTGTTGTTGTTGTTGTTGAAGTAGAATACCTTCCTTGTTAAGAGGGAGTGTTGAAATAGTGTAACTGTGGAAGATACTCTCTTGTACCTTTATTGTATTATTGTATCCTGCCTTTCCGAATATGTTATTCCACCCATTGGAGATATCCTTGATGTATTTGGTCATGTAAAAGTATTGAGGTTAAACCTCCATTGTAATTCAGGTCAATAGTACCCACAAATTTGTGGTTAAAGTTGTTGTTATGTCTCCCAAGGAAATTCAGCCCTGGTGGAGAGATGAAGTTGGACCTGTTGGGTTATTAGACTTAACTTTTGATGTATATAAATAGATTAGATGCCCTCCTCATTTGGACACTCTCACAACTCAAGCAAGTTCACGTGAGAGGGAAAGAGGAGTCCATATGGAGGAGAGGAAGTAGTATATCTTGTTCTTGGGGTATTACATTGTACTTGGTTGGATTCTATATCAAGGAAGTTTTTTCGGGTTTTCTTCCCCATGAGGGCTTCCTAGGATAATTATTTGTGTCTTCTTTGTATTTTTTTGTTTGTCATTATTTCAGTGATATTCTTGTTATTGGGCATAAAATTTTATAAAAATCTAACACTCTGCTCTTCAATCCCTTCTAGGTTGAGTGAAAGGAGTCCCCCTTAGGATTCTCTTCATATACCTAAATTATTGGGAGGAAAAATGTCATGTAACTGGATCGCCTCAGTGACCTATCGAAATATAGGGTAATACTTATTTTTCTTCTTCAAGTGCTTAATCACGTTGAAATAATTCTTAATCCTAAAATAGAGTACTTAACCATTTACAGGTTCTACTCGAGATAAATACTTAGATTTTAACAATAGGTAAACTGCAATTCTAAGGTCTCGTGCCTATTCTATTAATTATTCATATAAATTATGGGAATGATGTTAAATTACCCTATATGCACAAATTCATCTCAATGAAAATGCATTTATCAATGCACATAGAGACACGTGATACAATATGTAATCTAGCATTACTATCACAATCAACTTGAATACATGACTTCAAGATTTATAAAGACACTTGTATTCTTATTTTGCATATTCATAAATAGCTTGATATAACCAAAATCAATAATTCAATTCAACATTTATATACCAAATAATATAAATCAACAAGCATCAATTGAATACTTACCTGGCATGTGATTGTTCCAAGAAACTAGCTACGCAAGGGAAACGTTCCACCCAACTGTAGGCTCTCTCTCTAGTATATACTCTTCTAATGGGAGACCACCCCGATATAGATAATGATTTTCCATCGAGAATACAACCTCAATCTCATTCACATCCATTCAACTCATTCCACATGGGCAAGCCAATTAGGATATTTACAAAGGCACTCAGCTCATCCTCGGATTAACATACTTCAACTCATAGATAATGGGATTAATAGTCAAATATAATTTCAATATTTGGTTCGACAACCATTTTCACTCATGAGTTAACTCCTCTTTGTTATCCCAATTAGTCATTCAAATGAAAGACAAGACCAACACTTCAACTATGGTCAACAAAACTCGATTCTTGATGGAATTTCGCACACACCGCAAGAGAAACGGCCATTGGGTGACACATACGCAGCTGAGTGAAATAAAAACTAGTCTAGGGTGAATTCATAGTAGTTGGGCATGTTGAATATGACTTACAAGCATATTTATCACAACTGGGCATACAAAAATGATTTTAGATGATCATACAAATGTTGGTTTGAAAATCACGATTTTTGGGCATGATTTTAGTAATTGGGAACTATATTTATGGATCCAACAATTAAACAAGTAAGTGAAGCATATAATCAATGCCTTCAAACCCCAAATCAACTCCCCCTCTTTACCCACTGATATACAATAATCAAACATATTTTTCAGCTCAAAAACTAATGTATACATAACAAGCTTGAAGAGGAAAAGTGTCCAGGCATGGAGAACTGCTTGAAAACAACAAAAATCCCCCATGAATGAGGGAAGATGCTCCAATTACCTGTCTCATAGCTTTCCTATCAAGTACTCACGATTTTCCAAGTTTGCAGGGTGACTTACACATGAAATTCAGCCCATGCTTCTTTTCCCCCAATGCATTAGCTGCCTCAACCACCTTTCTTGGAAGCATTAATGATTTCCAAAAAAAATCATCTAGGTATATGGGTTCTCATCTTGACACTTGGATCTCATCGAATGGATTTCACATGACTTGGTTCCTTTCTCTTACCTTATGGAAAATCATGACCCACTTCTAATTTCCATTTCCTTTCCATCGCTAGCCTATAATATTATTTTTTATCGCATCATGCACATTTAAATCACATTAAATATTTTTCTACATCTCAGTAACATGGAGGCACACGATGTCGATTCTCATGCTATATTCCTAGATATTCAATGGTGGAGCCTTATCCTTGAGATCCCGACCATGAACACATCATGTTTACATGCATTTATGTATTTACATCATTTACATAGCAGGTACCAAGAGGTCAAAACTAGGGACATTACAAATATACTTCCCAAAACCTAGGAACATGGCTAAATTTTAGAGAGGGGGTTTGACAACTTCTCTAGTCGTGAAGGAAAAATACAAATAAATGTTTGACACTACTTTTCCACTTGTGGTATCATGGTCTCTCCTATGTGGACCTTTCCTAATCAATCTTGGATACCAATTTTCATTTATTTACAAAAATTTGAAAAAAATTACAATATCATCATTTGATAATATCGATTAATGGTGTTGATCCACATCTAATGTCATGTAGTTATTTAATTAAAAAAATAATCATGCTAATATTAAATTAACATTTAATTTTAAGGGTATTATCCTATGGTATTACATCCCCTTCCCCTTAAAGTAATACCATCCTCGGTGTTATTTTACTTTAGTAGTCTTCATGTCTAATATAGAAATGGTTATGCCTCTCTCACGACATCTTTTATTCTCATGTAGTATCTCTAGGTGAAAAATGTTTCCATTGCATATTTACCTATGCAATAGCTCATTTCTAGAGCAATGTTCCTCTCCTATCTATTATGCACATAGGTTTTGGTTGGAACACTCCCTCCAATTCCATGTAAATGGAAACCCAATCAATATACATGGTTAGGGACATGAATATATTTATTAAGTAGTGAAACATGAAAAACATTATGAATTTTGATATTAGCTAGCATTGCAAGTTGATAGGCCATTGATCCTATTCTTGCTAAAATATCAAATGGGCATAGTATCTTGGAGAAATTTTAGCACACTTCCCTAGGTTTAGTGAAATTCCTTTTGGTTTCACTTTTAAGTACACATGTTCCCAACCTAAAATTCTTTATGCGAAATTTTCATATCTAGATAACTCTTTTGTTTGTCTCATTGTGTTTAAATTCTGTTTGGATTTATTCACGTCTTGTTCCATTTCTTTAAGCATATCAGGTCCAAGCATGACCCTATTAACATGATTATCCAAGCTAATAGGAGTATTTCATTTTCTGTCATAGAGAAGTTCAAATGGACTCATCTTGTATTATCTATTTGTCCAACCTAGCCGCAACACTCTTTAATACAAATTTTAATAGGTTACCGTTTAAAAAATTATTTAAATATTTTATATGGTTTTTTGTAAGCTAGTAGTATGTCCTTTAACTCATAAAATACATATAATACAAAAAAAGTTTCAGTGGCTTACCTAACACAAGTGAAACTAGGTCAGCCACTGGAGATGTGTCAATTAGGCTCTAATACATAGAGCCAATATTTAAGAAAGGTAGACCAAGGTGGGGAAGCCTTCCCTTCAAAGGGAAACTAGAGCACCCCTCCCCAACTTTAAGATGTTTTAGCAACAAACTGTTTGATTGAAAAAACACAATAAGAGAGTTATTCATGACTAAACCAAAATTATTGGTTGTATGCATAAACATAAAGTTTGAAATTGAAAACTAAGCTCAATTGAACCTAAGGATTTGCTTAAGAGGAAATAAAAATGTCTATATGGACTGAGTCTCCTCGGTGGTCTTTTCCATCATGAGGTCAGTCTCCCACCTACCAAGAAGTATTGGCTGCATCAACAAGAGTGTGGAACTTGTTATGAAATTTATTGATATCTTCTCAAATGGTCACCATAACAAAATATAATCTCGTTGGGGTTTGGTAGTGCACCATGAGGAGTCTTCCCAAAAGAATTTTCAGAATCCAGTAAGGGTCCATGTCAAAATCCTACTTTGCAACTTTTGTCATTGTTCTTGGAAATCCATCCAATTGCTTTTCTTGTACCTTAGTTGAATGAGGTTGAAGACTTGTTGTGAGGCTTTCCTTTACTTGCTTGATGTCAAATCAAATGTGCCAAGGAATTTCCCTATTGAACCAATGTTCCAATGGTTTTTTCCTTCCACCCCTCCCACATCGGCTTCTTACTCGCTTACATAGCATGATCAAATCCTCAATAGAAATCCTAAACATTTTCCGGAGCTGAGTGTAATGATCCTGAAGGGAGACGAGCAATACCCTGTCGATCCCAAAGAAATCCGCAACCAACGCTTCGCCAGACAATATGCATAGGTAATGATGAAGATGCAATTAAGGTGTTTGTGATTGAGCTTGGATCCAATGTACCCCATTGTGATTGTAGACCAGTCCTCCTATCATCCATGAATGTTGAGATCGCATGAAACCACATCTAGAGTGAAGTGAACCTGCCATCATGAAACTACATTAAAGTTGGAGCATTTAGGCCTACCCCTCCTCCTTGTTATTGTGTTCCCTTCTCGCATTGACATGAGCCCCCTCCACATTGACATATGCCTCTTCAATGTGTCAATTAGAAGGGGCAGGATGATTCTCCCTTCTCACCCCATTTACATAAATTGTATATTAAGTATTTAAATAATAATAATAAATCTTTAAAATAGATTTTTTTATTGATTATTTAAATATTATATGTAATATGTTCATTTATTTATTTATAACTCTTAAAATATAATTAATATCTTTTATAAAAAATGCTATATATGTAATATGTTCATTTATTTATTTATAACTCTTAAAATATAATTATATATTTTATAAAAAAAGTTTTAATGGTGTTGAATTCTCACTTTTCATATTGTCAATAAAATGTTTTTCTGGTATTGAATTCTCACTTTTCATATTGTTAATTGTTTGTATACTTGTACTAGTAATAAATGTATTTTTTTAATAATTTAAGGCTAATTGATAATAGTTAATTAGAATAATTGATTAATTTTAAATTTATTGTTTATAATATTATTTATTTGTTAGTTTTGAGGGGTATCTTATTTAGTTGAAGTATGAATTCAAAGATTATTTGATATTGAGGTCGGAGCTTCAGTTTTCATGAATCTAACTCTTTGGGTCATTCAAGGCTAGGCTACCAAAGTTGGATTCGATAGAGCAAGGCCCCTTCGGGTCGATACCCTAGAATTCTTACTATGGGTGTAGCGAGCTTCGACCTCTATTCCCAAGGTTGTGAACCACGTGAAAAAAAATTAAGAATATTTTTCTAGTTTTAAATTTATTCATATTCATATTACTTTTTTAGTAAGGCTCGTATCTACGAAGTTTCAAATCAGTAACCTTTTGCAAGGAGTGCCTTCACAATACACCCATTCAGTGTCTATTCTACACCTTATGAGCTTACTACTCATATTACTATTATCAATTGCTTTGAACAATCATTTTAATACTTATAATAGTAATGCCATTTTCAATTTGGAACAATTGATATAGTTAATTATACTTATTGTTGTATATTATGAGTATGAGTCTTTTAAAACTTGGTTAAAGTTAGAATAAGAAGGACGTTAGTTTCACACTACTTTTTATTATTATTATATAAAAGTTTGGTTGAATTGCATGGCTTGGGGCATATTTTATAAAGGAAATCAGGTTTGTTTTGAATTTTTTTTCAAGGAAGAAAAGATAGCTTTTTATTAAAAAAAAGTTGTTTCAACAGTACAATCTGTGCAAAGAATTCATTCACAGCTTACATAGTCTAAATTACAATCAGTAGTAAGCTCTATAAAACCATCGAATAGACGACATAAAGATGAGGATTGATATAACAAATTGGGATCCAAAAATACCACAGCATCCTCTATATATCCAAAGGATCCAATGTCATGAGTTTAAAAGAAGACTAAACTGCCAGCGTCAATGACCGCTCCATCCAAGACAAAAGAGTAGTGGATTAATCCATCCATATCACCCAAGACCAGCTTAGATAAATCATTAGCATCTTGATTGAACTCTCTGTAGACATGGACACAAGATATCCATGAGAACTCCTTATTTTTTAGAAAAAATCTATCTAACCAATGCGTGAGTTCCAACGACTTCAAACTAGCCTTGCCCTTTACCCAATTTATAACCACATGAGAGTCCCCTAAGGCCTGCAAATGATTAAACCCCCAGATTCGAACACAATGTAGGAGACTCCAAAAACCAATGATTTCATCCTGAGTATTAGATCCCAGAACAGCCTTTAACCAACCTCTAAAATTTCTACTATTATTGAGTTTGATAACAAAACCGGCCCCACATACACCTTCCTTTGACGCTCCATAAAAAAAAAACCGACAGGCTTCTCTTACTACAATAGAGGGGCGGAGTGAATCATGCCCTTTAATGGGGAAGTCTTTTTGCCCCATTCAGAAATAGATGACGGAGTCTTAAGATATATCACCTCAAGCTTATGGACAGTACCAGAAAAAATGGCAGCATTCCTAGCTTTCCAAACCTCCCGTAACACAAATAAGGGAAGATGATTGTAGGGATCCCTTCTATTGGAAAAACTAAGTAAATTATCCTCCATGGAATCCCTTCCCAACAATGATGAATGTGGAAGTGATTCATAAGAGACAGCCAAACCTGCTAAAAAAAAAAGTTACAATTACCGAACAAATGTGCAATCGTCTTCAGATTCAAGCAGCAGAGAGAACATCTATCAGGGCCTGACACACCTCTTCTCTGCAACCCATCCCAGGTCATAATTTTGTTGTTAAGACATAGCCAAGCAAATAATCTTATTTTCAAAGGGAGAGTCCCTTTCCAAAGCCACTTCATCCACCATTTAATTATGCCAACATTCTTCCCAGTGATTGCCAAATTATAAGCCAAATTTGCATTTAACTTACCATATTTAGAGTTATATAGCCAAAACACCTCATCGGGAGAGTCATTTAGCGATGCATTCCCTTTCTTCAGCGCTAAAATGAAATTATCCCATTCCAACACACTCCTGTCAGTCAGACCCAACACCAGCGAGTCTGCCCACATACCATTAACACCTTCAAAACAAATATCTTTCAATACAAAACTATTCTGGGCATGAAGCTCATTGATTAAGGAGTAGGAAAGGTAAGAGGAATCACCAATCCCACAAATTGAGTCAATCCCAATGAACATTTGCATCCCCCTTCCCACTTTCCAGCTTAGATCTTTCATAATGATAAGCAGACTGTTCGTCAAGCTTCTCCAAATAGTAGAGCTTGAAGATATTAATCTTTGACCAGCTCTCAACCAATACGTGAAATCCAGACCTTTAAAATATTTTTCCTTGACCACCTTCCCCCATAAACCAGTGCTGAAAAAAGATATCCACAATGATTTAGCACAAAGCGCAGCATTGAAAACACCTAGGTTTTTAATTTCCTAGCCACCAAGAGCTCAAGGAAGCGATAGAGATTTCCACGACGCCAGATGTCACTTATCTCCAGTCAAGTTGCCAGCCCAAAGAAATTTAAAAAGATTCTCTCTGATTTTATCAATATAACTCTAACGTAGAGTGAATAGAGACATCCAATATATTGGAATGCCCTGAAGAACCGAGGACACCGACACCAATCGACCCCCAAGAGACAAATAGAGAGCCTACCAGCATGAAATTATCCTATTCATGGATTTTTCCAACCATACCCAGTCCTTAGGTCCATAGCCATTCGGTTTAACGATGAAACCCAAATACCTTAAGCCTTCCTTAACATTACCAGCATTAAAAGGAAAGAGCTCATGAATCTCATTTAAAAATGATTGGTCATTACAAGAATGCAAAATAAAAGATTTTCTTACATTTACCGCCAGCCCGGATGCATTATAGAACCCATCAATAAGGGAATACATAAACTTCCACTCCTCATCCGAATCGCCTCCAATGACGAGCACATCGTCCACAAATATTAGGTGACTAATACTCAGCCCCCTTGTAATCTTTAAACCTTGGAAGAATGATTGTCTCTTAGCACATTGAATAAGGAGGCTGAGTCCTTCCACTGCCAGAATAAAGAGGTACGGGGAAAGGAGACACCCCTGTCTTAAACCCCTACTGCCTCGAAAGAATTTAGTGGGAGACCCATTTATGAGAACAACAAACCGAGCCATGGAAACGGCGCTCATAATCCATTCGACTATATTTGGCGACAAACCCACTTGTAAAAGGATCAGCTTCAGGAATGACCAATAAACATAGTCGTCAGCCTTTTTCAAATTGAATTTCATGAAGATATCATTATTTTTGTTCACTTTGACTGTATGGATACATTCTTGCACTACACCCACAGCGTCAGTGATTTGTCTATCCGGGAGAAAGGTGAATTGTTCTGTAGAGATGAATTGACCCAGGATAGGTTTAATTCTTTCTGCTATGATCTTGGTGATCAATTTATACAATAGATTACATAGAGAAATCGGTCTATAGTCCAAAAAGGATTCCAAGCGATCCTTCTTAGGGATTAGCGTAAGCAAAGTCAAGTTCAGAACTTCACCAATAGATCTGTTGGAGTGGGTTTCCTCCACAGCTTCAACAATCTCAGGACCAAGAATGTCAAAGAAATTTTTGTAAAACTCAGTCGTCCTACCGCCCGATCCTAGGATATTGTCCATGGAGAACATATCCAATAAATATTTTACCTCAGACAGAGACATTGGTCTGTCCACTCGAACCTGGTTCTCTTCATTGAACATACAAGGAAACTTTTTTATCATACTAAGTTGATCCAATATATTAAAATAATCAGGCTGAGTGAATAAATATTTGAAGTGTTCAGAGGCTGCCTTGCAGATCGACGAATGATCACTACATTGTAAACCCGAATCAAAGGCTATTTCCCACACCAAATTCGACAATATTCGATGATTGGCATAATTATGGAAGTATATCGAGTTGCAATCCCCTGCATGAATCCAAATCGCTCTACTCTTTTGGAAAAGAGTCTCCACCTTATGCATGACGATGATACTCTGTTTATTTTCCAAACACTTCACTTTCATATTTCTCTCAGCCGAGAACAGGGAGCCATCAACAACAAGATAATAAACCTGTAGTTCCTCCTCTAGCTTCTCCAATTCTTCATTCTCCTCGATCTTTTTGATTTTCTCCCACTTCTGAACTTCATATTTCAACTTTCCCAACTTGGAAACTAGCCCGGACATCACTAAAGTATAGTGAGATCTAGAGAGAGAGCGCCACTTATCCTTTATGAAGGCATCAAAACTTTGGTCTTCCAACCAAATAGGATTAAAATTAAACAAATATTTGACCCTCGATTTATCAAAATATATTTCCATCACCATCACTTTATGGTCAGAGAATTCGATGGAATGAGACCAAGATCTGAACCTGCCAAAGGCCTCACAAAGATATTCAGCCATCAAGAATTTGTCCATCCTTTTAGCCAAGTCGGCCACCCCACATCTACCATTGAACCAAGTAGGACTCAGGGTATTTGGCTCAATATCAACGAGATGAGCCTCCTGCAAATTTTCCCTAAAAAAATCAGAGATAGGGTCCTCACATCTACCAGCTCCCTAGACCTCATCCATGGAGAGAGTAAGATTAAAATCATCAGCAACTATGAGGGATTTATCTTTAAAGAGTCCTGACTAAAAGACACGTTCCCAAAATTCCATCCTTCTACTGTATGGCGCATATATATTGTTGATTCTAATACTTTTAGAGAAACTAATAAAGTGACCCTCCATCAATATGCATGCTTCAGATACATAAGCCTTTAGATTTTCCACCTGGGGATTCTAGGCCACCAACATTCCTCCCAACATACCATTTGAATCACTTGCTGAAACACACCAGGAAGGTTTCATCTTCAGAAAAAAAGAACAGGCTGAGATCGCATCCGTCATCGTTTATTGGACCAATAACACACTAGGCTTAGTCTTTTCCAAAAATCTCTTGAGGGCAGCCCTTTTAGGTCCACTGCCTAACGCTCTTACATTAAAGGAGACTAGGATCATTTATTAACTCCAAAAAGGGCCACATATTCTCTAAGAGCCCAGTCAGAAATATCATATGGAGAAACAACAATCCCCAAAAGACCTTTATCAAAGAGTGATGAAACGACATGGTTTTGACACATCTTCGAACCCTTCTCTTCCAAGGATTTGCAGGGGGAGGAGGAGTTGGTCTTATCCCTTTTTCTAGGCTTGCGCATAGTCACATTGGGGTTCCTAATAGAAGCTATCGTGATAGTACCAGGTCCCACGGGATCATTCGAATAACATGGTAATTTTGGGAGCCCGACCGTCCTACCCCCCAGGAGTGGAGACAATGAGTCTTGCAGCGGCGAGGAAGATATCTGGAAAGGGGGATCAACCTCAGGAATCCTAGGTAGAGGGGGGAAATCATCAAAACTGAACAAAGAGGGAGAATCCCCTCGCCCAATCCTTGGAGAGGAGATCTTCTCATACCTATCAAAAACCATCACAACCCCATTGGGAGAGTTCTCAGCTAAACCTGAAAGGGTCTCCAATTCCCCTCCCTCCTGAGGGACCACCTCCTGAGTCTTAAAGTTGCAACCTTCAATCGGTAGATGAACCTTTCTTTAGCCAGCTTCAACTGACATAATACCAGAAAGCTCATCCAACTGCAGAAACTTAAGAAGGACGGGGATAGAACTGGAAAAGTTTTCGATGAAAGATGTTGTCGAATCACGATCCAGAGGAAGAGGAAACTGAACACCATCAATCAATTATGAGTCGAAGTCCCTGAAAGTCTTTGGATTTTCCCCCAACCATTGCCATTTTGATCAGAATTCCTTTGAGTGCCCTGTTTGCCTGCAACAATGGAAATGGAAAGGTATTTTCCAGTAATCAATACCTTGAGTGAATGACCCACCTTCCCACACCACCTCCAGCTCACCCGGCAGCCCATTTTCCAGTTCCATTTCAACCAGAACATGCGGGGCTTTTCGATCTCAGCCCAACAAGTGGCTATCTTCAATAAGAATAAATTTTCCAATGGCGTTTGCCACAGCCTGAAATCCCTTAATATTCTAGTAACACAGAGGGAATCCTGGTAGAACCACCTAGAGGTGTCTTTTCTCGAGCCTTGTTGTTCTAGGTTCAAAGTGTACATTCCACCTTGAAAGGACAAGTGAACCCCTGCCATGCACCCAATAACGTTCTTCCACGACTTTCCTATCTTCTTCAAACAGAAATTGAAAACGAACCATCTATTAACCAAAGAAAGAACCCTAGGCATATTTTGAATGAAGGGCTTCCACTGAGCCTTGGCCCATTCAAGCAGCTCCTTGTGAGAGATTTTGATGAACTCCATTATCCCCACCAGTGACCTCATGGAGAGATTCGGGACCAAGTCAATGGTGACATCCTTGCCCATGACACGCAGAGGTCTTCCTTTTTGCACCTTTTCAAAACGCAGCTTTCTTGGAGGAGAGGAGGCCTTTTCTCGCTTCTCGATAGGAGAAACATCAACCTCAAGTGCCGAAGAGGAGAGGGGGGACAAAACATCTTATGGAGGCCACTCGTCGAGTCAGACGACCGAGTCAGATAACGACTCATTTTAATGGAAAATTGTGATAGGGACAATGATTATGAATAATATTTAAATTATTAATGATATTAAATAAAATTATAAAATCAATTTGCATTGATATATGGAAATTTAACATTTTTATGTTAAGTTGTTATATTTAAAATTCAGTGATATTAAAGGACATTTAATTTTTTCTAAAATTTCCACCTAATCTTGAATATAACTAATATGGGCATGATTATCAAGATTGGAGTTTAAATCTAAGCATTGTTATAATTACAACAAACACTCCAAACTGTCGTTATAAGACAACCTGTAAACCATAACAATAACATAACATTGATAATGTATAATTGAAATCATAACCAAAAGATCAAGCTTGAGTGTATACATATTGTCCCTACAAAAGAATAAATTAAAATAAGGCAGGGATTTGAGTAATTCAAAGGATAGTCTTGCCTTAGGTCATATAAATGATTGTATTGAGATAAAAACTTGCAAAAATACAACAAATCTCGAACTTAGAACTTTGTGGAATTCAAGAAATCATTTACAAGTTAACCATTATATATGTATACATGTTAGGATGATAAAATGCATTAAATGGAGCGATTCTTAGTGCTAGACCTCAAGCACGATGAATGAGATAACATATACCTCAAACCCTAAAACCAAGTTGGTTGGAGCGAACTCTAAAATGGTCTAATTGGGTTATAGCTTTGGTAGAACTAATCAACTTCAAGCACCCATCTAATGAATCATGCTAATTCTTCAATCCATAAGATATTGCTAACATAATGATTTAGAAATAAAATGGTACGCCAAATCATTTTTGGATGAGTTTATAAAAAGAGTTAACACCAGGTATATAAAGAAATAGTGGAGTGCTATAAAATTAATAGCATGCTAAATGTTAAGTGTTGGTCACATGCATAAAACTAAATACAATAGAATGAACTATTAGTTACATACAACAACACTTATGAGTTTATAAAAAGAGTTAACACCATGTACATCAAGCAATAATGGAGTGGTGGAAAATTAATAGCATGATAAATGTTAGGTGTTGGTCACATGCATAAAACTAAATACAATAGAATCAAGTGTGGAGCAAGTTCAAGCAAGAGCTCATGGTTCAAGACCTATGCACAACACACCAAGGTTTTCAAAAGACAAGTGTGAATATATTGTGTAAACTTTTGGTGTGGCGAAGAGCAAAAGGGAATAATTGTCTTAGCCCTCTGATAAAAGAGGATACTGAAACATTGATGAGAACTACAAAGGCCACATACTAGGATAATGAACCATTGATGAGAACTGCAAAGGTCACATACTGTACAGAGGTTGTCATCGAATAACTCTTAGGTGTTTTGGAGCGCAGCTGCTAGGGTTTAGGGTTTGAACATGGCAATGGCAGCTACAGTTCCGGCCCTTTTGTGGTAGAGTGCTCTGGCTCACATGGACAACGGTGTTCGGGACATTCTCTTTGTTGTATAATGTCAGGTATGTATTCTTGAAATATTTGGGACGGGTTTGGTTATGTCTCTTCTTTGTATGCAGGGGCACTGTTTACCACAACGTTCTGTGTTTTATTATTTGTTTAATGTTGACTGGTGTATATGGAGTCTGTACCCTACACAGGGGGCTTAGTACCAACCATTGAAAAAGTGGTAATTTTGTTGATTTATGTTTTTTTCATCTGGCGGCTGCCCTTGTATTTTTGTCGGTATTCACGGCCCTGTATTGGTATCTGTGGTATTTTCCGTGTTTTTCTACCTGAGGAAGTTTATGTCACTATCTTTATTATCCCTGCTGACTGGCTCACCATTTGGAAGCGCCCTAAATATTGAGCTTTATCCGTACTCTTGGCCTTCGTTGTTTTTTCTTTTTGGCCTGTTTTGTTGGAAACAACGAGGTTTCTTGTGGTCCTTGCTTTTGTTGTTGGATTTGTTATCTTTGGTTTTGTTTCTTTGGTCTTATGGAGCACTAATAGTCAGGGGCTTGTCCACTACTAGTTGTTGGGTATCCTGTTAAGTTTTTGGGGACGTGGGTATGCCTTATTTTTCTATGCCTGTTCCGGAGTTTTCGTCTTTGGGTTTCATACCGCTTTATGGTTGACATCTCTTTGGGGTTTACGGTTACCTTAGCTCATACAAAAGGCTTATTCACTGACCTAGAAGGTTCATGTTGAGCGTTATTGTTACATTTGAACACTGCAGTTTTGACTGTTACTTTTATCTCCATTGGGGTTTGCAGTACATATTCTATTTTACCGTGTCCTTAGCGTTTGATGTCGGCCCTTACTTGTCTTGGGGGGCTAACACTTCGGTTTCTATTTTTTGGGGTCTGACCTTTTTTCCTTGTTTTACCCAAGTTTTTTTTATGGTGCTCTTTCTCTGTGGGGCTCGGATACCTATACTTGGATGTGTACTGCGGATTTTTTGCTCTAACCATTCTGGTGTGAGGGTATTTTATTGTTTGAAACAAGGTTGGGATTTTCCTTGTGGTGACCTTGTTTACCGTAGTTTACTTTGTTATCCAACCTGTCGCTTGGTCATCCCAGACTGGAGTTTCTGTCAGTGGACCGGCTTACTTGGACTACTATTTCTGAGTGAGGGTGCAGACTCTTTCGACCACTTGTCTGATGGCAGGCCCAAAAACTGTGGGGGGGAGTGGTTCACATAAGGATGGATTCCATGCTCACAATGCAAGGAGGAACGTGAAAATGGTCAAGGAATTGGAGGCCAGAAGAAGTTATGTATTGGGACATGATATATACATGGATAGGGTAAATGCACTATGTTGCAGGGATATGCTAGGGAGGCTCGGGTATGCCTATCTAGGGAAGAAGGAATGGGTTGAATGGGCTACCATACACTGGAATCCGATTATTAATTGTGTTCCTACTACCAACCTCTTAGCGAATCGATGGTTGGTATTTGTTTTTTTGGAGGACCATGATGCAACGTGGATCTTGAACTCCCTGTGGACCATCAATAAGGGTTCCCTGGTGCTCAGTAGGTGCAACACAGATTTTGATCCTCTCAGGGAGAAAGTAGTAAAGCACCACTTATGGGTGCTCCTTCCGTCATTGCTTTTCCCTTTATGGAGCAAGGATTTCTTGATTGGCCTCGCAAACTCCTTGGGCGCTTTGTGGAAGTGGAAGATGACTTCCAACTCTTCTTTGACAAAAGGATGGCCCAGGTGCTGGTGGAGATGGACATCTCTAGAGGTATTCCTACCAAGACTAAGATTATGTGCAATGATGTACCTATATGGAAGAAATTGGACTACCTGAAGATTCCTTTTAGGTGCAACTGTTGTCATGAGGTCAAACACCTTCAGCGTACCAATCCTTCTTTATTTAAGGGCTCTCCTTCTGTTGATAGATCAAGGCAGTTTTCTCCTCCGGACACATCCTCCTCTCCGAGCCCTCCACCGATGGAGAAATTCCTACCTGAATGTATGTACAGATCTATCTCTCTGACCTATTATGATGATCTAACAAAAGGTGAACTACTCTTCATACAAATGCTGAAAATTGTTGCTCCTTGGCACCTAGAAGTATCACTCCTCCTGTCCTGAAGCCAATCGAACTTGTTCATGTATATTTACTTGGTCCTACACTATCGTCTACTCCTCCAAAGGGATTTTCTGGTGCTTTACCGAAGGAACCGGTTTTGGTAGCCTCTCCTCCTATGGTGTCTGGAAATAATTCCTTCCTCTTCAACTCTGATGAATTTCCTCTATTAGACCCTTTGGAGACACCTATCACTATTGTTCCTCATCCAAAAAGCCCCTGTAATTCTCCATCTTTCACTGATCCTGCTTTAATGAAATCACTATATATCTTTACTTCCAAGTCTCCTCTTTCACCTTCAACCCTTCCATTAGACTCTATTAGATTTGAGAATGTCACAATCAAAAAATCCAAAAAGAAGTATGCTTCTGATACACAAGGGGAGTCGTACTCTCTTCCCTTTACACCTCTCTCTCTGTTAGGATCAAAACAACGGCCAGGGCCTTCTCCTCACTTTCATAGTCTACCTCTTCCTCTCAGGTGCTTAGAGCAACTTCACCCAATAGCTATGGCCCCTTATGAAAATTCTCTCTCTAAATATGTGTGGTTTCGAGGGGGTTTACAAACAAAAAACTCTCCAACCTCTCTTCTCTTCCCTTTCTAATGACATGATTCTTTTACAAGAGACAATTTGTGGAGTCTACCCTGCCCTCATGGCCTTCTCTAAAATCTTACCAGGTTGGGAATTTTGTGCACTTGACTCAGTAGGCCTCTCGGGAGGTCTCTTGACTAGATGGAACCCATTTCCAACCCATTGTAAATACTTTAAAACATATACTAGTTTATTGGTTAAGACTAAGTTTCGTGGCACCTCCATAGAATCTTCCATACTCAACTATTATGGTCCTTATAGTAACAGGATTTCGTTCTAGAACAATGTGGTTATTGGAGTTATTTTTGGTTTACCTAACTTGATTTTTGCAGGTGACTTGAACTTCACCTTGAGTGATACTGAAATATAGGGAAAATCTATGCGGGTGGATCTGATGGCTCTCTTCTTTACACAGATTATTAAAGATGCCAACTTGATTGACATGGCCCCGATCTATGTTGGTCCTACTTGGATGAATGGCAGGGCGGGTGATGAGGGTATCGGCAAGAGCTTGGATAGATTTATTTTCACAACATCTCTTATCACACATGTCAAAAGGAATAGAGTGTGGCCCCATCCTTCTGAAATCTTGGATCATTATCATGTGTGTCTTGAATGGACCATTGAGTCCTCTTCTCTTATTTATCCCTACAAATTTCATAGAGCCTGGATGTTGGAAGAGGAATTTACCAAATTAGTGGAGGACTATTGGACCTCTGACCATCCATTTCTGGAGGAGAATGACATGTTCAGAATAGTATATAAAATCAGAGGGATCAAATCAAAGGTGAAGGTCTAGGAAAATAAAAAGAAGCTCTCCTTGAAGGAAGAACTGTATGTGATTGACAGTGGTATCAATACCCTATTGAATTCCAGACCTTCTGGCATTTTCAATAAGGACGAATTCGATCTTTTGATATCCCTTAAGAAGCGTAAGGAAAAACACATGGCCCATGAACTCCTTACATGGAAGCTGAAGAGCAGATTGAAATGGTCTGAGCTAGGGGATGTAAACACAAAAAAAATCATAGTTATGCATCAACACGTAGAAACTTCAATGCCATTTGGGTTCTCAATGATGACGAAGGATCCTTGTTGGAGGACACTGATCAGCTCAAAGAGCTAGGAGTAAGACATTTCAGTGAAACGTTTAAGGATGATGACATGTCCATAATTAGTAATCAGTTGAAGGTGATCCATCTCTTTCCTGTGATGATTACCAGTGATAAGGCTTCTATTTTCACTACAGAAGTGACCCTTGCAGAAGTTGAGGGAGCTCTGAAAGATTTTTAAAAGGACAAAATTCTGGGACCTGATGGGTGGCCCGTGGAATTTTATCTAGGGTTTTTTTATCTGTTGGAAGAATACCTGCTCATAGCTGTAGATTTCTCTAGGAGAGAAGGTAGGATGATCTCCCCAATCAACTCCACTTTCTTGACTCTTATTCCCATGTGTGAAAGGCCAAAAACCTTTGTTGTCTTCCACCCTATCTCACTTTGCAACTTATTGTACAAACTCATTTCCAAGATTGTGGCAAATAGACTTAATCGTTTTCTTGACAAAGCCATCTCCCCTTAGCAGTTCAGATTCCTCAAAGACAGACAAATACTTGAACCTGTGGTGATCACCTAGGAATCCCTACACTCTATGGAAACAAAAAAAAGGAGTTCCATGGTTCTCAAATTGGATCTAGTTAAATCCCTTGACAAGGTTAACTGGGCCTTCCTGAGGCTCATTCTGTTGCAAATTGGCATTCCTTTTATGGGAGTGAATTGGATCGTGGGTTGCATTACTTCATAAAACTTTGTTGTTTTGGTCAATGGCACTCCTTCGGGTTTTTTTAAAGCCTATCGGGGTATTAGACAGGGCTTCCCCCTTTCTCCTTTTCTCTTTCTACTGGTCATAGAAGGGTATATTTTATTGATCAAGAATGCTCGCATTGGAGGCTCGATAAAGAGTATTAAGATCTCTTCCTTTATGGCACTTACCCATTTACTCTTTGTGGATGATGTAATTCTCTTTGGGATGGGGACCCTTGAAGAATGGAATGCCTTGGTGATTTATTGGACTTATTATGTGCATCAGTGTGGGGAAATCTCCTTTCTTGTTCCGTGAAATGGATGAGGAGGCACTTAATAGCATATCTAGGATCTTTCCCTACAAAATGGACCCCATTATGGTCGGATTCAAGTATTTAGGTTACAAACTCAAACCTCCCGGATATGGTACTAAGGACTGGCATTGGATTTTAAATAATTTTGAGAAGAAAATTAGTCACTGGTCTTATAGATTGCTCTCGCTGGGTGGCAGACTTACTCTCATTAGAGTAGTTATAACAGACATTCCTATGTATTGGTTTGATCTTGCTCCTATGCCCAAATCTATACTCAATATAATCCATCAGTTTATCTTTGCTTTTCTTTGGGGTGGAAATTATGGAAATCAGTGTATACATATGTCCAATTGGCAGACCCTCTCCAAGCCACTGGAGTATGGGGGTTGGGACATAAAAAAACTTGATTGGTTCTACATGGCATTGAGACTGAAAATTTTTTGGTTGGAACTAAATGGTTGTGGCATTTGGCATCAGATCATTAAGAAAAAGTATATTAAAGACCTCTCTGTAGAGGATTGGTTGAGGAACAAAAGATTCTCGGTTAGGGGTACTTCATATTTCTGGAACGAATTTATAAAGACCCTCACTTGGATCACTTGATGTTTAGGATGGAAAGTCAGGGATGGTCTGAGAATCAAGCTGGGTGTTGATCCAATTATTGGATTGGAATCCTTCCATATCCTTTTAGATGACCTTAGAAATTATTTAAGTGATTATGACCTCCACACTCTACAAGATGCGCGAAATTTGGGTCTTGGTCTCATCAGTCAGACTTACTGGATATCAGATGAAGACCTGGAACTTCATGGCAGGTGGAAAATAGAATGGGACTGTTACATTAGTGATCTTATGCACGGGATATTAGATTGACTAAGCAAAAGTATGTGCAGCTATTATGGATGCACAACCCTAAGAATGGTGTGGTTACGACCAGTTTAGCATATGACCTGCTTGTATCATCTTTGGTTCCTTTGGTCAATACAAGCACCATGTCAAGGATTTGGGGATTCTCTATTCCCTTAAAGATTAAATGTTTCCTCTGGATGGCAATAGATAATCGACTATCTACATGGGATAACCTTAAAAGAAAAGGGTGGCTTGGCCCAAATAGATGTTGCTTATGCCTAGGCGATGAGGAGTCTATAAGTCATCTTTTTCTGGGATTTCCTTACACCCGTAACATCTGGGACCGGTTTAGTAAAACATTTGGACAGGTATATCGGAGGTCTTACTGTTCTCTCTTACTTAATCTGGAAGGTTGGTTTCATAGTGATTTGGTCAACTACCATCTGTCATTATTCATTGTTTGGAGTATTTGAAATACTTGCAACATCACTATCTTTGAAGACAGGAATGCAGTTTCCTCCTCTACATGTCAACATGTTTTGTCTCTTTTGAATACTTATCTTGTCACTGTCAAAAAAAAAATTAGACTGGTGGGGCCTGAACCAATTATTAAGTATCCATTCAGATTCTTTGATGGAGCTGCAACATCTTCAATTGGTGGATCTTGCATTTTTCTTGCCATCACTCTTGTGCATTATTTTAATCTTAAGTTTGGTTGTGGTCATAGTACTAACACCAAGGCTGAACTGTTGGAATTATGGGTCTTTAGCTACTTTGCTGAAGCTATTGATCTTTCTTCTCTACATATATTTGGAGATTCATCTGTGGTGATCAATTGGGCTAAAAACAAAGCATCTTTTTCTACTTTAGACTTGATTTATTGGTGTGACAACATTACTTTGTTGAAAAAATATTTCCTCTCATTGGACTTTTTGCATGTATATAGAGAGCGCAACATGAGGGTAGATGTACTTCATGGAATGCTATGAAGAGGATATTATTCGGGGAGGCAAATTATAGCTCTTTTAGAGCTTATGATGGATCTTGTCTCCTTTATATTTCTTCGGTTGTTTTGATGGAGCTCAGAATCCTTTAATGGGAACTATATGATTCTGTTTGGAAGTGCACCTATACTTGACTTAGTCATCCCCAGAGAACCTCTTGGGATAAGAGGTCTAGATTCATCTTGTGCTCTCTATTGTAGTGTTTGATGTTCATGGAGGAAAGTAGTCTTATTTATTGCACCTACTACTTGGTGACAGTATTGTATTGATCCAACATCTCTATTTGACTCATATTGTGTCAGTGGCTGGGATGATTGTGGAATGTTCAGGTCTTAGACTAGGTACTGTTTTGTTTTATTGTCAGTTGGATATGTAACCATTTCCTTTGATTCTATATGAATATGAAGGATTGTCTTTTTTCTTCTACAAAAAAAAATGCAATAGAATGAAGCATTAGTCACATACAACAAGACTTAGAAAACAAGAACCATGCACTATTCTTCATACATAATTGTAAGATTAAATTTTTTCAATGCAAATTACAAACAATATAATGAACAAATCAATTTTTTTTTGTGAATTCAGAAGCTAATCTATTGAAGTAAAATAATAATACAAGTAGTAGTACAAAACTGTGTATCTGTCCTATAGATAGGAGGAAGAAAAAAGAAGAAATCAGTCTGCCCATTTAGGAAAATTGGACCAAAACAGTCAGAATGATCCTCCCTCTGAGAGAAAAAATAGATCTTAACAAGAGGTAGCTTGTAATGTTTACAAAAAAATTTCAGGAGGATCATAGTAATCATAAACTTGGATAACCCAATTTTCAAAAGTTGTGACAAAAAAAAAAACTCCTGAGACATAAATCTATCCTATAACTTTGTGTAGGGCTCCTCAATGATGGAAGTCCCAAATATTATACTTGGCTCCTTTCCTGGATGATCTCTCTTGTTGACATGGTCACCATCCTTGTTTCCTGTGTCATCTTCATCCCTGTCAAACTCTGGTTCATTTCTTGTGTCCTCTTCTCTTCCTGAGTCCTCTTCACTGCTAGAATTCTCACTACTGCTCATGGCATCCTCGATGCTGGGGGTGGGTCTCTTAACCGTAAGGGGTTCTGACTTCCTATAGACTTCCACGTTGGAAGTGGATTTTCCAGCGGAGGTGCTGGCAAATTTTCTCCATGGTGGAGGTTGTTGATGTATTTGTAACTTTGAAATGTATTCACTTGTATATTTCTTATTGTATTTCATTATACCCTGATGGATATCTCGAGAGAGTCATTAATATAATAAAGTCATGTAAAGTCATTGAGGTTAACCCTCCAGTGTAAGTCGAGGCATTAGACCCCACAATTGAGTTATATTAGGGTTATTATACTCTCCTATAGAAGTCGACCCTGTAGGGTAATTGTCATGTGGAAATTAAGTATAAATAGAGAGTGAGACTCTCTATTTCATACACACACACACTCAACAATAGCGCATGAGTGAGAGAGAAGTAGATCGCACAAGTGAGAGAGAAAACAGTCGTGGGAGATCATCTTTGTACTCTTGTCTCTTGCGATTATTGTTGTGCATGTTATTCTCTTAGATAAGATCCTATATCATATTGATTAAATGATAAAAATATAACATGGTATCAGAGCCTCTCCGAAAGAAGGCAGTGTGCAGCTGCGGGAACTAGGGATTCCTAGTTGAAGACGTTCTCTCCACAGATCATCAAGCAAGGAGGGCTCGGCTAAATTTCCTCACAAGGGCGTATCTATTCATGGTATCAATTTCTGAATCAGAGAATTTTCATTGTACAACCGAAATACAACTGCAATGGAAGCTAATGGAAATTAGGGTTTCATGCCTAAAAACCCTAGAAGACTGAATTTAGTAATCCTAGAAATTTTGCTATAACGTGATATTGGAGAAGGCTTAGAAGCCGAAACTTTTATAGGCCGAAGATAAATTCATGTTGTACACTTTTTAAAAGTTTCAGCCTCGGATTCACTATATTTCAAAAAATATGGTTCCTCCAAATCAGGGTTCGAGCCTCCTCCAGAATATAGCCATAAACAGGTGACCTAGGGAGATTGCTATATCTCGGGCTAGGAAGGTCCAAACGAAATTTTGCAATATTTTTTAGGTAGGGCACGGACTTTAGTTTCTATGGTAAGCTTTTCAGACCCAAAATGTGAAACAACGACACGTGGTATTCCGTACAATTTCGCTATGTTGAACGGTCACCTTTGGAAAGTCTGAATAAGTCCTACTTAGAAAATCCATTTATGCTCTAACCTGTGGGGTTTGAAAGAATACTTATCAGGCTATCACAGTGAGAATTTTCAGAAATTAAGGATTTGAAAATTCGGAGATACAACAGAATCAATATTAGTCATTTTTGCAGAAGAAATCAGAAAACTAGGGCTTCCTGTTCTGGGAGCTTCCCTCCATTGTTTTTAGAAAAGGAGTACATTAGACAGATCTCCTTGAAGAAGCCCGTCCTTCTATGCAATCAGAAGTTTGAAATTCCAAGTTTTGAAAATTAGAGTTTCTCTGACAAACCCTAGATCAGCCATCTTCAGAACCAGGACAGACACCTCAAATCAATAAGATCTAAATTTTTATTATTTACATTTGAGGTTCTCGTTTCAAAATGACTAATCACACCAGCTTGATGACAAGCAAGGTGAAGTTGACAACTTCCAGGTATAGAAGTATAGGACCTCCGTGATCCTTGAATAAATTGACTTGGATCAGTATTTCAATAAGGAAATTCTAAGAGCCAGAGGAAGATGAGGCTAAGGATAGAGTCAAGAGAATCATTGCAGATTCTATTAAAGATAATCTCATCCCTCATGTGTCCTTCTTGAAGACACCAATAGGAAGTGTTCGATGCTATGACGAAGAAATCAAAGAAGAATACTAGATTGTTATAACCACCTTGAATGACCTCCCAAGATCATGAGATTCTTTCATTCGAGGAATGTGTGCCAGAAGGACGTGATTACCTTCAGCAAACTCTGGGAATAGTGCACACAAGAATAAGCTCAACTCATAATAAGAGAAGAGAAGATGGGACCAACTGAAGATCAAGCTCTCACGATTCAAAGAAGATCCCTAAAGCGACGAGGAATATGAAGGACTCAATTCTTGAAGAACCTCTTATCCATCTTAGCATTTGGATAAGAAATGATGTTGTTATGAATAAAGAAGATGATGAAGCTGAAGGCTTAAGAAGGAGTCTACCCACAAAACAAATAATGATAAGTATTCCATTGTCATTTCATGATATTGCTTGGTTATGCATTTTTTATATTCAGTTGATGTGTTAGCATGTTTTTATACTACTGAATTGCACATGATGGATAAGAGGTCATTGATGTTGTACAACATTTCATTACTACTTATCTAGATTGAAACCCCTTTGCTGGAATATTAGCAGTAGTACACACTCTTAATAACATTAGGGTAGAATGCATTTAGAAGTTATTGTATGTATACATGATATGGATGAATGTTGTAGCATTGGCTAAAATAGCTGCATGGCTATGTGACATATATTTGTCACTATTAATATGTTTTGGAAATTATGATATGTTTCTAATCATACAACTGAACTTGATTCGTAGGTCATTCTAAAGAACAAGTAATGACAGTTCAGAAGAGGAACCTGGAGCTTCTCAGGTCAAAGACACCATGGCGAAAGAAAGAGCTTCAGAAGAATATAAAGAGACCGGTAGATCCATCTCGAGAGATGAATACCACCTTGGGCACGAGAAATAATCCAAGATGAAGAATAGTATGAAGAGACTTCCAAAGAAATCAAGAGGCCTCAAACACACTCTAGTGATGTGACACTATTGAGCGACATCATTGATGTAGAGCCGTCCAGCTATGAAGAAGTAGACAAGAAGAAAGGGAAGGAGACTATGATCAAAGAGTACCAATTCAAGAAGAATGATGTCTAGGATGTGGTGTTGAGACCTAAAGGTAAGTCTATAGTGTCTTCCATATGTATATACAATATCCAACATGTAGTAGATGGCAACATCATGGGATACATTAAGGCAAGATTCATAGCACAAGGCTTCTCACAAAAAGAAGGCATAGACTACGAAGAGACACTTGCACTAGTGACGAGTCAAGTATAGGTAGAGAAACCACTGGGAGTTGAGACACATGACAGGAAGACTCATGTGTGCAAATTAAAGAAGGTCTTGTGTGAGCTCAGAAGGCACCCATGGGATAGAAAATACAGTTACATAAGGAGCTTGAAGATCACATAGAGTAATGAATATCTTAACCTTTACTACAATATTGAAGATAAAATCCTATAGAGGATGACAAGCTCACAAATGGGTGCGAGAAGAACTTTTCAACAAAGTTTAAGATAGAGGATCTTGGCATCCATTGACCCTAAATGGATACATAGAATATTAGTAGTAGAGGAAGCTACTTGTCACTCCATTACATAATGTTTCAATACATAGAGTATGAAAGGTAGAGGGAGAATGGTGCTCTGCTTCAGAGGGAGTGACTGCAGAAGATCTTGAGTTTCGACATGGTACGACAGGATGGACAACTTACTGATGGCTCTAGGCTTTATTGAGAGTAAAGCAGATTCCAACCTTTACTTCAAGGTTGAAGGCAGAAGACCAGTGATGCTCCTGTTATATGGTGATGACCTATTCCTGACAGGAAAAGAGGAACTCATTAAAAGATGCAAGAAGGGGACTTGCTGTCGAGTTTGAGATGAAGGACTTGGGTATGATGCACTACCTTCTAGGCATGGAGGTGTGGTAGAGTGCGGATGGAATCTCCCTTGGACAAGGGAAGTATGAAGTGGAGATCATGAAGAGGTTCAGGATGATGGACTGCAAGTCCATGACCACACCTATGGCATTGAACCTGAATCTATTGAGTGATGCTTCATCAGATACGGTTGATGCCACGATGTATCGTTAGATGATTTGTTCATTGATGTGCCCAACGAATACAAGACCAGACACATACTTTGTTGTGAATGACATGAGCCAGTTCCTGATGGATCCAAGACATGCTCACCTAGTTTCAAATCATGTAGTGAGGTACTTGAAGGGTACAGTTGAGTATGGGCTCGAGTATGATACAACTCAGAATACTAACCCTCAAGTATGATACGAATCAAAAGACTAACCTACATGGTTATGTTGATTCGGATTGGTAGCGCCACTAAGAAGAAGAGCACCTTGAGTTGCTTCTTCAGTTTGAGATCTATTATGGGATACTATTTTGGCAGGATACAGTCCTGCATGGCACTGGGTACAGTCGAGGAAAAATATGTTTCCACTTGCTCAGCTATTTGTGAGGTAGTATGTTTCATTTGAAAGCTACTATTTGATTTTATTGATATGACTTGCATTTTTTATGATGCAGAGAGGAGCAGTGAAGCTCCAGTATGTGATGCAGATTGAGATCTCTCAAAAGAGGGAGTGATGAGTTCTAGCATAGCCAGTGAGACAGGTTGTCTGAACATAAAATCCTGGTGACGCTCGTAGGTTGCTCAAATGTAATCAGTCCTATAGGTTGTCCTCGGATGTAATCAATCCTGGAGAAGCTCGCGGGTTATCCTTGAACATAATTAGTCCTAATGTGATTTTATGCTAGAAATGGCCAGAGTGAAGTTTGAATACTTCAGAGAGAAGCTTCGTATACTTCATATCGATGTTCCTTCCAGGGGGAAGTGATGAGTCCAGTAGACGCAGATACACATGAGATCCTTTTCAACATGGTGGTAGGCTGGGCCTCCCATGGTCGTTGATGTAAGTGTTGAGAGCCTTTTCGACATGGTGGTAGGTTGGGCCTCCCATGGTCGTTGATGTAAGTGTTGTGTTATGTGTATCTAGGCTGTGCTTCGTGTGACAATGAGATGATATGAAGATGATGAGGTAATACTAGGGTACACAGGTTTTGCAAAAAAGATATATAATAAGTCCTGAGATGTACCTACTTGATGGCTTGCTTGCAGAGATGATGAAGACCTATCAAAGGGCTAGGCTTGCATCCAACATGAAAAAGGGTTGGCTTTGTAGATGAAGATCTATATCCATCATGAAAAAGGGCTAGCACTGTAGGCCTACATCCAACATGAAAAAGGGTTGGCTCTGTAGATGAAGACCTACATCCAGCATGAAAAAGGGTTGGCACTGTAGGCCTACATCCACCATGAAAAAGGGTTGGAACTGTAGGTCTACATCCAGCATGAAAAGGGTTGGCACTGTAGGCCTACATCCAGCATGAAAAAGGGTTGGCTCTATAGATGAAGGCCTACATCCAGCATGAAAAAGGGTTGGCTCTGTAGATGTAGACCTACATCCAGCATGAAAAAGGGTTGGCTCTGTAGATGGAGACCTACATCCAGCATGGAAAAGAGCTGGCTCTGTAGATGGAGACCTACATACAACATGAAAAAGGGATGGCACTGTAGACCTACATCCAGAATGAAAAAGGGTTGGATCTGTCGATGAAGACCTACATGGAGGCTAGGCCTACATCCAACATGAAAAAGGGTTGGCTCTGTAGAACATCTTACGACAAGTAGATTTGAGAGATAACACCATTTTCTCGAGATAGCAGCAGTAGTGATGATGATGATGATCCAGTGATGATCCATCTTTGATGATGATCCAGTGCCGAAGACTTGTGTTGATGAACTATGTCAAGAGAATGCCTTCCTAGTTAAGAGGGAGTGTTGATGTATTTGTAACTTCGGAATGTATTCACTTGTATATTTCTTATAGTTTTTCATTATACCCCGACGAAGATGTTTGTTCCTCCGATAGGGAGAGTCATTAATATAATAAAGTCATGTAAATTCATTGAGTTTAACCCTCTATTGTAATTTGGGGCATTAGACCCCATAGTTGAGTTATATTAGGGTTATTAGACTATGAGAGAGAAATCGGCCCTGTAGGGTAATTGTCAAGTGGAAATTAAGTATAAATAGAGAGCGAGACTCTCTATTTGATACACACACTCACTCAACAATAGCACATGAGTGAGAGAGAAGTAGCTCGCACAAACGAGAGAGTGAATAGCTATCAGAGATCATCTTTGTACTCTTGGGTTTTACTTTTTCTATTGGTGCTCATTCTATCTCTAAGGAAGTTGTGGGTTTTTCTCCTTTATGGTTTCCCCAAGGAAAAATATTTGTGTCTCTTGTCTCTTGTGATTATTAATGTGCATGTTATTCTCTCAGATAAGATCCTAGATCATATTGATTAAACGATAAAAAAATAACAGAGGTGGTGGGGGAACAACGTCCATGGGATGGTCAACAAGAGGGAAGGAAGCTGGGGGGGCAAGGGGGTCGGGGTGACAGAGGGAGTGGGAGGGGTTGAGGCCGCAGGAAGGTCATCGAGAATAGGGGTTGAACGTTGCAAGGTGGTGGGACAGAGGATGAGGCGAACCAACAAATTCTTCACGACCCAGAAATTTATCCTGCGCTCTGTGGTTCCATTGGCAGCCAAAAGGGAGCCGATGAGCTCATCTTCCTAGTCATCAACCAGAAGACTCAGAGAGGTAAGAATTTCCAAATCATAGCCTTTGGAGCTGGCTTGGTAATTGAAGGGAATAGCTCATTGAATGGCAGTGCCTCTGCCAGCACGTCCCCATCTGGGCGTTCCTCTTTGCCTATGCAGCATGATACAGACTGTGGGCTAATAAATAGGAGGCAGGGTGGTAGCAGGGGACTGCACTAGGGAAGCTACAATGGGGTACAAAGCAAACTGACGGAGAGGAACAAGCATGGGAAGGAAGGAAAATGACGAAATTCCTGTGGACTTAATGTGGCAGCACAAAACCACATGCCCATTAATACAAGCCATTGGCTCCCTAACGTAATTGTACCACTCCTTAGCCACGAGAATGACACGTTTGTTGGAGGAGTTAAGCAGCGCCGTCGTCGGTGAGGGAAGCGACCGGTGCATGAAGTGCAACAGCATGACGTCAAGTAAGTGATGACAAGGCACACTTGTGTGCCTCATCAACTAAGCCCTTAGTGCTGGAGGGCACGTTGTCACCCACATCCGGGGATGAACAAATCAATTTTAAATATATGTATTTACATAATTTCTTTATCTTAACAAATATATTAAATTTATCAAAGTATACTTAATATATATATGTGTGTGGGGAGGTTATCATAGTTAAGGACTACGTCCAATAAAAAATAGATAACTGCTATTCACAAAAAATCAATACACCCTTAATGTCCAATATAACATGTTCTGAGTTAAATCTGAATCTAGTCAAAAAAAATATCACAACCAATATTCCCAACCATAAAAAAATCTTATAATTTAATAAATTTAATATATTAATTTACATATATATATAATACTCAAAACAATGATACTCAAAACAATGAGATAGCTTTTATCAATACAATCATAAGACCCCACACCCCAAATGTGCTAGTTAAATATGTATATAATCATACATTGATTAATTTATACAATAGCATATTTTATTTGATGCTTGAAATATTTTATAATAAAGTTGCAGAGTCCTTCTTCATAGATACTTTATAAGGATCGATGTTGTCATTGTGGGCTCCATATGCAAGGTGAGATCTTCAACATTTTTGAATGAAATGATGGTTTTCAACTTATTCGGACTATCTCCCCTTATTCAATGAATTAACTTGGTTTCTTTTTATCATTTGAACCACCCTTTTCACATGAATAACCTGAACTTTCAACACTCAACTTCGTGTTGTCTCAAAATGCTCTGAACCCACCCTTTTCACATGAATAAGCTAAACTTTCAACGCTCAACTCCATGTCCATGTTCTTCCATAGTCAAGATTTGGCATTGAAAAAGGGGAAATTAGTGTCGTGATGAGACAAAGGAAGTCTTCAAACTTGTTTGGGTATCCTAAAGTCAATATCACTTTAAAGAAAATAGACAGATGGTATTAATAAATAATTATGTGTTTTAATTATTTTTAAAATTTTAAATTTTTTCTTAATTATAAAACACAAAAATTAGAGTTAAATATAATAAATTTTATTTATATAATTTAATTTTATATTTATTAAATATTTATATTTTTTAATAAAATAATTTTTAATCATTTTATTTATTTTTTACCTATTTTTATTTTTTTATGTGATTTACTAAAATTTAAATATATATTCTAAAATAATTCAAAAAGTCATATTGTCAAATAAATATATCAAGAAAGTACACATGTGCTTTTGAATCTTTAATAATGTGGACATTAAAATAATGTGTACACTATCTTATTTTCATAGATTTAAAGGTTTATATTTTTTAAGGTTTAGAGATTTCTATGGTGATGATATTAAATGATAATAATCTATTTTTAAGGCTATGATCCAATCATACACCAATTTGATGTATGAGACTCTTGTTTGTGAGACATGAGATTCCCTAGATGCATAACTATTTGACTACTATAGTTTATAGAAGTGTACATACCCTACCCCATTTGGATTTAAATTTGTGACTTCCAATAAGTAGACACATGTTCTTAACCATTAAACCCACGCAAATAATTATTACACAATTTTTTTATCAAAATGAACACCATGGATGTCAATTCTCGCTAGCTCATTCGGTTAAGGTGTAGGTCTCATCAGTAGGGTGACCCAGATTCAATTCCCCTTAGGGCTGAGCTAGTTGGGAGGAGACACCCAGAATCCAACCAGTTGAGGGTTGGTGTGGCCTAGGCCGGATGCGATCCCTAGGTGATGTTGATGGCTTAGATGCCCCTGGGTCACGATTTCTTAGACCAAAGGCCACTCCCGCAAGTCAGGGAGATTCTAGCAAACACACAAAAAATGGACACCATGAATAGTGATTGAGTATAATTTGAGTTAACCAAAGAAGCTATATGTTAAAGAATTAAAGGATTTTGGCTATATATTAAAGAATCAAAGGATTTTATGTCTAAAATATTAGAGACACAGATGGCTATGTTTTAATTGGAATTTGCATTGTTATTTCAATATTTGATGATATTAAATTAATATTTTTCTCAATTATAGGATTTTAAAAACAATTTAATGTTGTTATTAATTTATTATGTGTTGAAAGTGTTTTACAAGTTAATTTCAAAAAGAAAAAGATATAAAAATTGAAATACATCCAACATGTCGAAGAATGAAGCATCCATAATTACACTAGTTATTTCAACACAAGAATCAACATTACACAATTCACCCGTTCACTCATTCATTACATAGGTGCTCAACAAGAGCAAACATGTCACTTATAAGAATTGAACATGGGTGGGGAGGGTAACATTAATTTCATCTTATACTTACTTGAGCGAAGTATTGGTTGAACCATCTTATGAGTTGGTTATTATAAGGGAGACAAGACAATTGAAGATCAATATTTGCATCCTTATCAAAAGTGTTTCTAACTTCAATTTCAAGAAATTCATGCCAAGATTCATGTCTTACATAAACAAAATTCACTTTCACTTCTTAATGGATATGATGTTTGGGGCTTGTTTTTGGAACAAACAATGTTGTTGCATAATGTATTCAAGCAAAGAAAACAAATCATTTTGCACCCAGTCATCCCTACTAAACATAGAACACTTCTTCTTTTCACTTCAAGAATCTTCTATAGTAATTAATATATTACATGGCTTTTGATGCATGGTTTATTCTCATTTACGATACAACATATACCTATATTTAATCATCCATCCTCTATGTAATGTGCTATATAATGACATTTACGTTTTTTATTAATAGTGTTCACTTCACCAAGCTTAAAATTAATAGAGGCATTTGGGAGGAGATTGCAATACCCCCTCGTAACATTTTCTTTTTGTTTGAGTAATTTTATTTAATCTATGTGAGACAGGAAGAAGTGAATTAATTGTTATATAAATATAATTCTGACATTGAGAGTTTAAACATCTATACTGTTAATTGACATAAACTTGGGTTTAAAACAGTAACTAAATCCTCAACATTCTTTATGAAGACAAGTGGCCAGCACTAAAGGGAGTTAGCTATTTGCTATAAAATTCATAGGCAAACAACATAGAGGGGGAAGAAAAAAAACAAGAATATACACAAAAGAATAGAAATGGAAGAGCTGCCAAAGATCACAAGAGGTGAAGGCTCTAATTGAGAATCCTTGAGATAGCACAGAGCTTCCATAAAGCATCTATAGGATGTTAGGCTCTGTACTAGAATCGTCAGCGAGCATAAGAGAATGCTAGCTTCTAGAGTAAATAACTCTCTTTAATTACCAGTGGCTACTTGAAGCTGCAGGGAGCAAGATTTAAACCCAAGAGTCTGGGCAAGGGGGTGGAACATTGCAGGCTTAAGCACTTCAAAGTTCCTGAGTCTAGGTGGTGTATAGCTGTTAACACCTCGATTTCGGATTAAACATATATGTTACCTTAAAAGTCTAAACTCTCTATTATTTTAGTTGTAATGTGTATTATTTATGTAGTAGTATGTTATGCAGTTAAATTCTGTAGAAAAAGAAACAAAGTCGAGTAATTCATGCCATCGTTATTGTGATTATTTTATTCTTATGAATAGGATTTCCTTAATGTTGAATAACTTGACATGAGTACAGACTTTTCAACAAACCAAATAGTAGAGATATAAACCAAACCCTTTTTATATTTTTTCATTATTCTACTTTATATCGTTTAAAAAGATCAATGAATAAAATGAGATCAGTCATTATAGATAAACCCTAATAGGAGCTGTCATACAAACTAAGTAAACCCTAAAACGAGCAAATATACAAACCGAAACGCATGATATAAGTAAACCCTAAACAAGAACAAAGACACAAATTATACATTATAACAAGAGTAACCAACAGTTGTATTATTAAACCCTTAGGAAATTCTATGGTATCAACATCTATAACTTCCATCGAAGCACATATAACCATTTCATTGTTTCCATATCTGCAATCGAGAAGTACCACAACCTAAACAAAAAGATACAGAGTAGAGGATGGTGTCTCCACTTCATACACATAGGAAAAACCTTAAAGGAAATTTAATTACAAAAACTCAGTCGTATGGCTTATTAAACCTAAAGCCCCAGCTATCTATTGTTTAAAGGTAACGACCTATAGAGCCAACATCAACAACATAACCTTTTCGTTCCATCTTGGAGAATTGGTCGTAACCAAAAACCACGAGTAATATATCCAGACTGTAGATTTAGAACAAAGTTGAAAGGTTAGCCAAGGACTTACCAAACGTGAGGTTAACCCAGGAACGGGTTGAAGACAGAGCTCAGTTTACTCCCAAATCCTAAAGGCAAGAACAACACGAAGCACCATTAACAGGTGTAAATAATATGTATAAATATTAAAACATTAAACAAGAAGAGAAAACCAGAGTTTTGTGCATACATGGGTTTGAGAACAATATTGGCATACCTCGTCCATGGAAGATGTGTAGCTGTCGAAATTGTGATCTGTATGCCAAACCCTCAAGCTGGAATTTGTAGCTTGTATTAAAACCAATGCTTGTTAATACTACCAAAGCATAAAACTTTGTATATGTCCACCACTTTCGGACTGGGTTTTCCACCTTGCAGGTTGCCAAAACAACCTGTTGGTTGTGAGAGCAACTGCTCTAACAAAGGAGTGATAGTAAAACCCGGTAAGAACCATGACAAAAGTCAATTGCCCTAAATGACTGATGGCCCCTTGTTGTGCCCATATTTTGTCTATACATCAGATAAGGAACCAAGTCTTTTAATTGCAGTAAACTAAACTCTAGACCATTTGCACCTAAAATTCGGCAACTTTTTTGGCCAAAATCCGGCAGAAATTATTCAAAGGGTAGTTTTCAGTGATTGGAATTGCATAATCTGGGTGCCCCAAGGGTAATCAAGGGTCTTGAATCCATTTCTGCAATAAAAATTGCAATTTTAACCCTGAAAATATCATTTTCAAGAACAAATCATGTTGTCGGATTTCAACCAAACTTACTTGGAATTTCTTCATGTTTATCGTCTATATAAGCATCATTTGCATAAGTTTGAAGGTTATTCCATGAAATTTATAATAAGGTATATTTTTACTATTATTCCATCTCATTTTATTCATTTTTAAAACTTAAATTTAAAAGATTACATCTAATGATTTGGGATATAGATCTTTGGTTATTATGCAAATTTCTCCCGCTGGTCCTGCACATGATGCAGTGCCTAATCCTGCACTCGATTCGGTACTTGATCCTGCACCCAATTCGACACTTGTTCATGCACTACTACGAATGAGAATCACTGATTCTCATACTTCCGGATCACTTCAATCAATTTGGAAACATGGGTTTTCTTTCTAGACGTCCCAATATGGTTTTTTACCTATCAGATCTCACCCATAACCTTTCAAAGGTGAGCGGCTCACAATTCAAAGATTCTATAAAAAAAAACGTTTTTTCTTTACCAGACAACAAGTTTCACGCTTCATTTATGAGCAATCTATGAATAATGGGGTGAAACGATTCGAAACCCACTTCATAAACGACCCCATTTACACCTAACTATGTGCAATTTTCATAATTTATGAATGAATATGGAGAAATCCTTTCCATAACAGATGTGGTTTTCCCAGATTTTGTGTTGGTCGTTTTCTGGGTTGTTGAACGAATTTCTGATTCTTTTGGGGATCGATCTAATCCATTCTTCTATAGATTTTGTTGTATAAATGGGCCTCTTCAGGATGAATGAATATGATTATTGTGTGAGACATTTCCAAACTGTTAATTGAATATAGTGACGGTTTAAGTTCTTAATCTTCAGTTGAGCATCGTTTGGAGGGGGGGCCACCTTCACTCGGTGTTGATATATTTCCTGTGAATATTTTCATTCAATTAGATCACTATAAGAATTTTTCTGTTATGTTATTTGATTGATGTTAATTTACTTGCTGTAATTGAGGGTTTTAAGAAATAAGAATAGGACAAGAGGGGTGTGAAAGAACTACGTGTTGGATGTTGTGGATTTCATGCAGTTTGTTTCCTTATGCTCTGTTTGCATTAATATCATTCACTTAATGTTTTAAACTGTAGATTTAGACCTCTTTTCCTCATAAAATTAGTTGGTTCATCTTAAAGATTTAGATCTACAAATAGGATAAAGAAAACAGCTTAAAGGGATTTCTAATTTAGTAAACAAGGTATGTTGTAAAAATTGTTTGCGTAGGTTAGAAGATTCTGGACAGAAAGTAAAATTCAATATTCTTTTAAATTACAACATTTGAATATTACGATTTTCTTTTGTGCTCAAATTGGGTTTAGTTGGAAACTTAGATAGATTGAAAGGTTTACTGTGTTTGTTGGAATTCAAAGTTACGTATTTCATTTAAGTAATGTTCCTTGATCAAAGTATTTTCATTTGACTTGAATTAGGTATTAAGAAGATTGCTAATAGACTGTGTGATGATAGTAAGATTCAGTACTGATTTGTGTGGCTTGGTTATAATTTAATTTTCAACTTAAGAGTCTGAGAGTGGTTGTATGCAGCTAGTTCCTTTAACCTTTACAGATTTTTATTGGCAATTGTTCTATTAGACTTAAAGAAGTTTGATAATTTCATTTTGTGTGGGTGGGAAAATAGAAGGTAGTTGGATTTGAACTGAATCTCTTCGATGATTATGTAGATTAGTTTGATATGCTAATTCATTACATAGTTATGATTGTTTCAGATAATATCAATAGCAGTCTTGTTTTCTTGAATTACAAAACATAGTAGTCTTGTTAAAGAGTAGTTTGACTTGGTTTTGAAGTATTCCTTTGATCCTTGATTTCATAGATTAAGTGACTGAATCTTTCTATGGAGTGGATTTTCTATATATTCTCTTTTCTTTGCACTTATTGATCGGATGAATAGATAGTATAGTATAGACTGTGATTTTGTTGGCATTGATAGGAGTTAAAGTTATCATTTTCTGAAATTATCATCGGAACTTAACCCTAGATTATCGTTCCCTACACATATAGTGTAGCAACTCGAAGTTTACCTGCCTTGGTCGATAATTAAATCGAAGGTAAATTTATTTGTTATATATTTTGCCTGACATTTTTGGCGCCGATTTCGAGGAGGTGCTAAAGGGGTGAAGTCTAGATAGATAGGGGTAGATAGGTTTCCTTTACATTGCACAACAAGGGGGAGGGAAAAACAATAAGACACAAAGATGAATTCACTACGGGATTTCTACGAGGTAACATCATGACACATCCACTTTAGTGGGTTTCCCCAAATCCTTGTTGTTCCTTTCTCGCAAGCATGTTTAATTTTTTGCATGTTTAATTTTTTTTTTGCAAAAGTGTGTTTTTTCTTTCCTCAAGTTTAAGTAGTTTACTTTCCTACAATTTAATTTTATGCAAGTGTTATTTCTGCAAGTTTGGGTGTGTTTACTTTCCGCAATTTAATTTCATGCAGTAGTGTTTTATTTCATGCAAGAGCGGTGTGTTTGATTTATGCAAATATGTTTTCAATGGTAGGTATCTTTGATTAGAATCATTTAAAAACACATTTAAAAAAATGGGGTGCAGTAAGAAACCCATACACTAATCTTTGTGCGAGACAAGAACAAAACAACCAAAAAAATGGATTCAGAGGTGACCATCAATTTGGGACAACTTTCTCAAATCCTAGCAGCTGTTGGAAGTTCTTCTTATTAGGCAGAACACATCCTGATAGAATCTAAGAGCTTATTTGCCTCTTTCGACACAACAACCGAACCAAAGTCCAAAGAGCCACAAAAGATATTCCTTGCCAAATTGTAGAAGAAATTGACAACTTGGGGACTACATCTGATGGAGAGCAATCTGAAATTAAGGAGTTATCGACATTCCTGACAACAAATCCGACATGTATTAAAGAAATCAATAATCCAAGAAACATAGGTCTTCATAACCCGAAGAAGGGAGGTGAGTATCAAGACTACATCGAAAGTTGGCTCCAAAAGGTAACCTGACTAGAATACCATTCCTTCCTCCAACACCTTCTCATGCAGAAACAAGTAAGTCGGTTCATTTTCTATATTCAAGTAATCTCTACAATAAATATTTGATATGTGGATAAAGGTGTATTTTTCAGGTTGCTTCGCACTTGGTTACAATGGAAGAGTTCATATACTTGAATAGAAATGTTTTCTTTCTTCTTAGGTAGAATAAGAAAATATGTGTATAAATAAAAAGTTGCATGTTTAGTTTGGAAATTAATGCAACTTCATTGTTTTTCTTTTTGCAATAAAATGACTAAGATATTTAAACATAATTTATACCTTCTCTCCAATCCAGATTTTCAAGAAATTTATTATCACATCAACTCATAACCTATAAAAAAACCACGGGGTAATATGAAATCGTGATTGTTTTTAATAATGAGAACAATTGATTATGAACAGGTTGCATTCGTGGTAAATGGACATTGGCTGAAGGTATTTTATATTTACTAAAACAACTCAGAATGCTTAAAAAGGAAAGTTGTTTTGTTTCCTTTGTTTCTTTATAAAAGGCTGATTTTTCTATAAATGAATTTTCTGGAACTTTCCTAAATTGATTAAATTTCTGAAAGATACTCTTTACTAGTTGTTCTGAGTTGTTGACTTTTCGTTTTAAGCAAAAGCTGAAAGGAAACGATTTTCTCATATATTTGGAGACTTATTGTTTTCAGTCACATAAGATTTATCCTTCTTTGTTTATACAGATTCTCTACCAGCTAGTTTTGTCTCAAGAAGTTTAACTCATGAAAGCCATAGCATAATATAACACTTTGACTTGGTTTTACACTTGATTGAGCAAGCACTTTTACAAGTAGTAACTGATAAGAGAATTGGATTATTATTCTAAGAGACACCACAATAAGTTCATAGGAAGATGGTTGTTAAGATTAAAGAGTATTTTGGTTATTATCCATTGGATTTAATACAAATAATTGTAACCTCTCCATTGAATAGGTATAATTGCAAGAGTTAATCGTTCATGCAACCAAATGTTTACAAGCATTGTTCTAGAAAAATATTCCAACCCAATACCATTCCACTCCTAGAAATGTTTTCAGAGCAGCTCCCCCATTCATCCCTGTGAAAGTAAATTATAAATCTTATCTTTAAGGTGAATTTGGGACAAGAGCCTTTAAAGGAAGAAGGATGTAAGAGGTTAACCTATTGGGATGTTGAACATGTATGTTGGAAGTGGGTGTCGGCCTATAGTATGACCAAACAAACCCATCAGGGTACTGAACATGCATGTTGGCAATGTGGCATACTGCCTAGGGAAGAAATTTCTTGGATATTATAGCTACCCCATCGGAGTCCTAAACAGGATTGCTGGCAATGGGTTCTGACTTTAGCATATATTATGATGTTTTATCCATATTTGCTTGTATGAACAGGGTACTCCTATAAGAATTAAAAGACGTGTCAGACTAAAATTAAATTTAATAAAATTTATTTAATAGACATTGGATAATCTTCTTAATATGATTTAATTCTCTACTCCTATATCCTTACTATATAGGAGGATTACACCTCCAGAGTGTAATTATGTTTAATGATTAAATGAGCTTAACGATGAACCTTATTGTTATCACTTGCACATTCCTGTGAAGAACTGGATCAATTTGATTGGTATTTTATGAATTTCAATTAGTGGAACTCTTTTTTAATCAATACATATCAATCCATGATGAATTTATGTATAAATAAAGAAAAGTAAATCTGCATATGTAAGTCAAAATTGTAGGATGAGATTGATAAGTATTAGGTTTCTTTTAAATCTGTTTATTTTGATCCTAATCTGTTGATCAATTACCTTTATGTTTATAACTAGGGCATTAGTACAACCTATATCTCATTATGAAAACGACTTGTTGGGTGCAAGAGAATATTTTTTAAAGATGAAAGTACAAAGGCAGATTCCTTACAACACATTTTTTTCCTCAGCATCTTACTGTTAGAAATAACAACAATCTTCTGAAAATCTGGGGATATTTCAACATCTTGGCAGCAGAGGTAACAGATGGAATATCAGATGAAGTACTGGATAAGGTGTTGGGTTGAGTATTGGTAAATATGGAGACTGCATAGGTAAATTTTCCAAAGTAACTTTGGTCAGTTAATAATTGTTGAAATCCAAATCCGATGAAATTCAAATCCGTTTCATAGATTTTATTAAACAACACCCACACTCACATGCATCTTTCATAAATATAGGCATGATAATTTATTTTGGATTGGTTATTCTATTGGTTTTCAACTCAGTGACTATTCCCTTCACTAGACCTGCTATTATACTAAAAAGCAAGATATGATTGACCCAACTCATTTTTTTATATTATGATCAATGTCCAAATATTTGATTTGGACAATGATCTATGTTTAGTGTTCAATTCATTATAGAGTGAAGGTATTAAGTTTGGTTTATTTTGTAACAAATACTTAAGTTCCTAAGTTGATCAAATGAAATTAACATTAAGTGAATATGTAAAATATTTAGTTCTAACATCATTTTGACACTTAATTAATTGGGCCAACTTCCAATTCAAAATATTTTATCATATCGGTCTTAGTTGGAAACTTCCTCAAGAATTTGATGGCATATTCCAAATCTTCATACAACTCAAATTCTTTGTCAAATCTCTTTAAACTATAACGCAATACAACTTTAAGTTTGGGTTATAATCTTCTCCGTATACTTAATACCTCATTTAAATCATTCTATGTGTGTTATAGTACGAGTTTATGGTAACTTTCTGATAATGTACAATGTCCCTTAGACCCCATAAACTAGATTTTCTTTTATTCTATATTGTGTTTGATTCATTTAGCACTTTGGATTAAACCTTAATCATTTTTTTTCCAATTTGCCTAATTATGAATTAGTCCATCATTAATAAAGCATACCACATGTTTTAATGCGTGTCCTTGAGTTGGTTGATGATTATCAGTTGTGGAAGCTTTAAAGAAACGATGGAATCATCGTTCATCTCATCATTTCTAAGCCCTCCCACTTCGTTCATATTACGCTTTTCTATACAACCTTTCTGTTAATAATGGATCAACCCTGGAAGGAAGGTAGAAGAAGGGGGGTTGTTTTCATTTGTTTGTTCTTCCATCCCTTGCGCATTCACAATCGCTCTATGTTGATCCTCTGCATTCCTGCCATGATAAACCGCCATGAGCCCACATCTTTCTCTGATCTTTTAGCCCTACTTGAATTCCAAGAATGTCGTGAGATTTTCATCAGAACCGGATGGAATCCTATTCTAACTGCTCTCTCTAGGCACGATGATGAAGTTTTGTTACAGTTTTCTCTAGGGTTTGATGGAAACTGAGCGTAGATAGGGCCTCTAGCCTTCTCTATTACAAAAGAATATATTGCTCAAGCTACAGGGCTGTCCTGGACTGGTGAGCGTTTGTTTTAAGAATGATAAGCTCTCTCGACATAGTTATGATTTCATCTTCAAGCCCGAGTTTTTTATAGTAAAAGGAGAAAATGGGTTTGCGAAAAATTAGCTATGAGATGAGTTTGTCAATCCACTGATGGTTATCAGCAGGATTATTACCAGTGAAGGTAGGCTCTCTATCTTTAAAACCTGTCATTTTATATTGTTGTCTCATTTTGAATTTGGGAAACTTATTAATTTCCCTTTCTATTTTTGGAAAAGCCTAAGTAAGATGGGCTCCCAAGTTAGGAAGAACACAGAAAACCCTACCCGTAGTCTCTACCATCACGACCTTATCAAAATGTTGATTCTAGCCGAGTTGAAGAAGAAAAACTAGAGTTGGGAGCAGTTTCTTCGTATCCTTCCCAATCTGCATGTTGTTTTTCTAGTTGAAACCCCACCTTCCTCTGTTTAACCAATTCAGTCACCATCTATACATTTAAATGATAACTTAGAGAAAACAGCAGAATCTTGTGCTAACAACCATAACCGTAAAGGGAAATCTAAGTCCCAATTACAGGAAAAGAAAGTTGATCTTAAGAAGAAACATAAAATTGATGTATAGTCAGGGAGTCTTCCCTCCTCTACCAAGCCAGATCAAAAGGGGGTAAAAATGTCAAAAGGATCTGATAGTCAGTCTTCCCGTCAATTTACTCATAGCATGGCTGCCAAAACAACGACACGAGGGAACATTGTAGGAACCTCCTTCGATTCCATGCATGTTTAGATTTTTTCATCTACTCCTCCATCTCGAAAGGAAATCCCTCCATCCACAGCATAACAATGAGTCTCTTCAACCCCTCTGTCTCTGTTACACTCTACTAACTAATCTTCATCACCTGCACAATATGCTTTCAATCCTTTGAGTACACCAACTCCTACAACTCCAGTTCAGAATCCTTCCACCATTCCTTCTTAGATGCCTGCAAATAATTACTTTAAAAAGAGGAATGCTCAGCTAACTAAGGAATTTCAGGAGTAGGCCCTCCTCACTCAACATATTAAGAATACGAATGGGATTCTAACGACTAAAGTTGCTTCTTTACAAAAATTGGCTGATGATATGACGGGGTCTAACCAAATCCTGAGAAGATGATTGAAGAAGAAAGAACAACTGGAAGAGATTATAAACACTCAACCAAAGCCAGTTCATGCCTCTCCTCAAGTGCAGATGTTGGTCAATTCCTCGGGGGTCTAACTCAAATCACATCACCAATTTTTTCTATCAATTTTGTTTGCTTGCATTGGGACATGCAAGATCTTTGGTGTGGGGGAGATGATGGCCCCTTGTTTTGACCATATTCTGTCTATACATCAGATAAGGAACCAAGTATTTTAATTGAATTTCTTCATGTTTATCGACTAGATCTAAGCATCATTTGCATAAGTTTGAAGGTTATTCCATGAAATTTATAATAAGGTATATGTTTACTCTTAATCCATCTCATTTTATCCATTTTTAAAACATAAATTCAAAATATTACATCTAATGATTTGGGATATAAATATTTGGTTATTACGCAGATTTCTCCCACTGGTTCTGCACCTAATCCGGTACCCAATCCTGCACTCTATCTGGTACCTGATCTTGCACCTAATCCTGCACCCAAACCGACACTTATTCCTACACCACTACGAATGAGAATCATTGATTCTCATACTTCTAGGTCTCTTCAATCAATTTGGCAACATGGGTTTTCTTTCTAGATGTCCCAATATGTATTTTTACCTATCATATCTCACCCACAACCTTTCAAATGTGAGAAGCTTGCAATTCAAAGATTCTGTAAAAAAAAGCATTTTTTTTTACTAGACAACAAATTTCAAGCTTCATTTCTGAGCAATCTATGAAGAATCGGGTGAAACCGTTCGCTTGAATAATATTTCAGTTCTCTCCCAAAATTTTGCGAAGAGCCGCCTTGACTTGAAAACTTTGGAAAACGAGTAGTTGGGGGTTTCTCTCCATCAACCATAGGTAAGTTTGCAGTTATCCTGATTATTGGTTAACCTTTGTGACTTTTTGCAAAATAATAATAATAATAATGTGATGCTTTCTTTATTTTATTTACTTTGTTTAATTTGGTGTTGTTACAAAATGGTATCAGAGCAAGGTTATAACACTTCGACCTAATGGGACGCCCCATAGTTATTTTGGTATAATATGACTGAGTATACTGAAAGTAAGTAAATATAAATAACAAATGTATGAATACTATAATAGGCAAACATAGCGATGGAAGAACCCAGACAAATTGTGGAAGAAGAAGTAATGCCTGAAGTTATGCCAACATTAGAAAATGCAAGTCTCTACGTGGAACTCAGAGCAAAACGTAACACAAAAATACAATCGGAGATGTTAGAAACAATGAGGATTTTGAAGGCAGATTTTGAAAGCCTTAAGGAAGATAACCTTAAACTAATGAATGCCAAATCAGATCAAGAATAAATAAATGAACTAATCTTAAAAAGTTTGACATACCCACCGAAAAATAATGGCCAAAATTCCTGCAGTACAGGGAAGAAAAGGAAAGGAATATTACAAAGTTGCAGCAATGAGGAAACTACATATAAAATTCCTGTAACCACTCAAGATTTAAAGAAAGGTGACAAAATGAATCCCAAGAAACAAAAGGAGAAACCTGTAGAGTTACAGCAGGAATTTAGAAAGATGAGACCCCCAATGTTTGATGGAGAATATGAGGAAGCAACTGAAGCTTGGTTACTAAATATCAAATGATATTTTCAAGTATACATATACGATGATAATTTGAGGTCACGTTTAGCTATTTTTCAGCTGAGCGAAAAAGTTGCTCTGTGGTGGTAGGAGGCTAAAAGTGTAAATAACATATGCAGTAAAGAGTTAAGCTGGAAAGTTTTTAAAAAATTATTAAAATATATATATATATATATATATATATATATATATATGTTGGAATGGTATTATNGAATTCAATGACTTAAGATTGGGAATGTTAACCATGGAGGAGTTTGTAACTAAGTTCGTGAATTTACAACTCTATGTACCTTGTTTAAGGGGTGAAAAACTAAGGTATACATTGGATGAAGAAATTAGAAAAGCTAATTTGGTTTGATATGCCTAATACCATGGATGAAGAAATTAGAAAAGCTAAGTTGTGCTACCACCTATTCAAACAAAGATCAGAATTGAGCAGAAATTGGAACAAAAAAAATGAAAAGATGGATCAATGTAGGAAAGGATTTAAACCTTCTCCTTTTAGAAAAGGAACAATGGGGAAAACGGTATCAAAAAATTCCAGTGGTGGATGGAATAATAACTCAAAAGAAATTAAATGTTGGGGATGTAGTATATCTCACTTATACAGAAATTTCCCACACAACCCTAACAGGAAGATGGCTCCCGCAAGCATGCTGCAGGAAGCTTCTACTATCAATGGCATAGCCAGGAATATACCTTGAATTAATGCTTCTTTGGAAGACCGACATGTTGATCATCAATCCACAATGTTGGAAGTAGAGGGTAAAATTTTGAACACACTTGTTTCTATACTTATCGATTCAGGAGCTAGCTAAAGTTACATTGCACCAAGAGTAGTTGAAAAGTGTAAACTTATTAAGGAAAAACAAAAAAATGCATGGTTGGTATAATTGGCAACATGCGTAAAACATAAATTTGCAGAGTTAGTTAAATTTTGCAGATTGGGATTTGATGACATGGATACCTCGGTTAATTTTAATATCCTTCCGTTAGGATCATATGACCTTCTGATAGGTATGGATTGGCTAGAATCTCATAAATCCATTATTGATTGTTTGCATAAAAATTTTGGTTGTGTGGATGAGGAGGGTAAGTATCATACGATGAAGGGGATTTATAGACCTATATCTACATGACAAATTTCAACAGTACAACTTAAAAAATGTATTCGGAAGGGGTGTCAACTTTATGCCATCAAAATTAAAGAAATTGAGCATGAAAAGCCAAAAATGGTGTTGGAACACTTTCATATCCTAAAGTAATTTCAGGACGTATTCCCTGATGAGATACCGGGACTACTGCCTAAGCGAGATTTGGATTTCACTATAGATCTAATTCCAGGGTCAGCACCAGTATCACGAGCACCATATTGTATGAGTACTCCAGAATCGACAGAATTAAGAATGCAACTATATGAATTACCTGACAAAAGATATATTCAGCCTAGTGTGTCGCCTTGGGGAGCACCCGTTTTATTTATTAATAAGAAAGATGGAAATTTTAGAATGTGCATATATTACAGACAATTAAACAAGATGACAATTAAAAACAAGCATCCCCTTCCAAGAATAGATGATCTATTTGATCAAATCGGTGGTGCAAAAATATTCTCAAAAATTGACCTCGGGTCAGGATATCATCGAGTACATGTTAAGGATGAAGATGTCCATAAAACTACTTTTCGAACAAGATATGGACATTATGAGTTTGTGGTAATGCCTTTTGGATTGACGAATGCCCCTATGACATTTATGAACATGATGAATAATGTGCTAAGTAAATTCTTGGATACATTTGTGCTAGTATTTATTGATGATATTTTAGTACATTCAAAGAATGAGGTAGAGCATGAGGATCATTTACAAAAGGTTCTGTAAACTTTGAAAGAGCATCAATTATATGCAAAATTGAGTAGATGTGAATTTTATAAAAATGAGGTACAATACTTGGGACATGTCATTTCGGAAAAGGGAATAGCAGTTGATCCAACTAAAATTAAGGAAATACTGGAATGGTCGGTACTAAAAGATGTACATGATATAAGATCCTTCATGGGTTTGACAGGATATTATTGTAGGTTCATAGAAAAATTCTTTAGAATAGCTCATCCTATAAAAACCATGCAAAAGAAAAGTATTCAATTTATCTGGAGCCAACATTGTCAAGATAGCTTTGATAAATTGAAGTATTTATTGACAACAACACCAATATTAAGAATTGTTGATCCAAATAAAGACTTTGTAGTATGCACCGACACAAGTAAAGAAGGTTTGGGAGGGGTGTTAACTCAAGAAGGCCATGTAATCTGTTATGAATCCAGAAAGCTAAAAGATCATGAAAAAAATTATGTAGTACATGATATGGAATTGGAAGCTATAATTCATTCCCTTAAGATCTGGCAACATTATCTGATAGGAAAGAAATTTCTGTTACTAATCGATAATATTGGGTTAAAATACTTGTTTGATCAAAAAAAATTGAATGCCCATCAAACTAGATGGCTTTCATTCTTGAGTGAGCATGATTTCGAGATTAGACACATAAAGGGGAAGGAAAACATAGTATCTGATTCATAAGCCGACAACAACATGAGATGCATTTTGTATTATTTAGTGATTAGGAATCTGAATTTAAAACTTTGTTGAAAGAAGTGTCAATTAGCGACAAGAAATATAAAAATTGGATGGAAAGATGTAATAATGAAACTATTGGAACCGAGGAAAGTATGTATCAAATTGATACAAAAGGATTTCTACATTTCAAAAATTGAATTTATGTACTCAATCAGGATAATATAAATCATATCATCTTCAGAGAATTACATGATAACCTGTATGCAGGACATTCTGGATATTAGAAGTTTATAACAACCTTAAAGAAATATTTTTACTTGCCAAACATGAAGAAAGAAGATGTTGATATATGGCCAGATGTTTTACTTGTCAACAAGTTAAAGTAGTTCATTAGCATCCAGCCAAATTATTGCAGTCTATACCCATTCCTGAATGGAAATGGGAAATTATAACTATGGATTTTACTACAGGGTTACCAAGAACAAAGAAGCAGAATGACTCCATTATGGTAATAGTAGATAAGTTAAGTAAAGCAACACATTTCATACCCGTAAAATAAAATTATAAAGCTAAAAATATTATTGATATATTTATGAAAGAGATTTTCAGACTTCATGGGATTCCAAAAACAGTTATCACAGATCGTGATGCCAAATTCACCTCAAGATTTTGGGCATCATTGTTTAAGGGTATGGATACAAAGTTGAATTTCAGTACTGCCTATCATTCGCAAATAGATGGAAAGACTGAACGAGTGAATCAGATCTTGGAGGACATGTTAAGGATGTATGTTATGAATCAACCAAGTAAATGGGAGGATTATATCCATTTGGTGGAGTTTACATATAACAATAATTATCAAGCATCCATGAAAATGAGTCCTTTTGAGGTGGTGTATGGTAGGATATGTAAAGTACCTTTGAGTTGGGGAAATTTGGAGGATAGGATGGCTTTAGGGCCAAAAATGTTAGCACAAATGGAGGAAATGGTATGACAGATAAAACAAAACTTAAAAGCAGTACATGATAGAAAAAAAGTTATGCAGGCAAAAAGCAAACAACTAAAGAGTAGAAAGTAGGAGAGCATGTGTTCCTGAGGGTCAAACCAAAGAAAAGTAGGCTAAGAACAGGGCTTTATGCAAAAATTGCACCCAAGTATGTGGGACCTTATGAAATTTTGGCTAGAATAGGGCATGTAGCTTATCAGTTGGCCTTACCTCCTTATATAAGAATTCATAATGTTATCGATATGTCTTTATTAAAAAAATATGTCACTGATCAATCTCATATTATTAATTGGAATAATGTACAGGTGGAACCAAAGGGTGAATTTCACACGGAACCAATGTGCATTCTTGATAAGAGAGAGATTCAACTTCGAAAGCAAACTATTGTACAAGTTAAAGTCAAATGGAAACACTATACATCATAAGAAGCTACTTGGGAAAGATAGGAGATTATGAGGCAAAATTATCCTGTTTTATTTCAAGATATTAACAAGACTGATTAAGCACCGAGGACGGTGCAAAGTTTTTAAAAGGGGAGGATTGTAATACCCCCTCATAACATTTTCTTTTGGTTTTAGTAATTTTATTTAATCTATGTGTGATGGGAACAAGTGAATTAATTGTTATATAAATATAATTATGAAATTGAGAATTTAAACAACTATATTGTTAATTGACAGAAACTTGGGTTTAAAACAGTAACTAAATCCTCAACATTCTTTACGAAGACAAGTGGCCAGTAATTAAGGGAGTTAGTTATTTGCTATAAAATTCATAGGCAAAGAACATAGAGGGGAGAAGAAGAAAAAAACAAGAAGATACGCAAAAGAACAGAAACGAAAGAGATGCCAGAGATCACAATAGGTGAAGGCTCTAATTGAGAATCGATGAGATAGCGCAGAGCTGCCAGAGAGCATCTATGGGATGTTAGGCTCTGTACTGGAACCGTCAGCGAGCATAAGAGAATGCTAGGTTCTAGAGTAAACAACTCTCTTTAATTACTGGTGGCTACTTGAAGCTATAAAAGGCAAGTTTTAAACCTAAGGAGTATAGGAAATGGGTGGAACATTGCAGGCTTGAATGCTTCGAAGTTCTTGAGGCTGGGTGGTGTATAGTTGTTAACACCTCAATTTCGAATTAAGCAGATATGTTATATTGAAAGACTAAACTCTCTATTATTTTAGTTGCAATGTGTAATATTTCTTTGTTAGTATGTTATGCAGTTAAATTCTGTAGAAAAAGAAACAATTTCGAGTAATTCATGCCACCTTTATTGTGATTCTTTTATTCTTGTGAATATGATTTCCTTAATGTTGCATAACGCAACGTGGGTATAGACTTTCCAACAAACCAAAGAGTAGGGATATAAACCGAACCCTTTTATCTTATTCTCTATTCTCCTTTATATCATTTAAAAAGATCAATGAATAAAATGTGATCAGTCATTATAGATAAACCCTAACACGAGCTGTCGTACAAACTAAGAAAACCCTAAAACGAGCAAATATACAAACCAAAACGCGTGATAAAAGTAAACCCTAAACAAGAACAGAGACACAAATTATACAATATAACAAGAGTAACCAACAGTTGTATTATTAAACCCTTAGGAAATTCTATGGTATCAACATCTATAACTTCCATCGAAGCATATATAACCATTTCATTGTTTCCATATATGCAACCGAGAAGTACCACAACCTAAACAAAAAGATACAGAGTAGAGGATGGCGTCTCCTCTTCATACATGCATGAAAAAACTTAAAAGAAATTTAATTATAAAAACTCAGCCGTATGACTTATTAAACCTAAATCCCCAGCTAGCAAGTGCTTAAAGGTAACGACCTACAGAGCCAACATCAACATCATAACCTTTTCATCCCATCTTGGAGAATCGACCGTAGCAAAAAAAACAGGAGTAATATCTCCAAACTGTAGATTTATAACAGAGCTACAAGGTTAGCTAAGGACTTACCAAACATCAGGTTAACCGAGGAACGAGCTGAAGACAAAGCTCTGTTTACTCCCAAAACCTATAGGCAAGAACAACATATGGAAATAATATGTATAAATATTAAAAGATTAAATAAGAAGAGAAAACCATAGTTTTGTGCATACTTGGGTTTGAGAACAATATTGGCATACCCCATCCATGGAATACGTGTAACTGTAGAAATTGTGATATGTATGCCAAACCCTCAAGTTGGAAGTTGTAGCTTGTATTAAAACCAGTGCTTGCTAATACTGCCAAATCATACAACTTTGTATTTGTCCAACACTTTCAGATGTAGTTTTCCACCTTGTTGGTTTCCAAAACAACTTGTTGGCTGCGAGAGTTGCTGCTCTGGCAGAGGAGTGACCAACAAAAGTCAATTTCCCTAAAGGATAAGTAAAACCCGGTAAGAAACGTAGCAAAAGTCAATTTCCCTAAAGGACACCCAATACAGTTGTATAACACTTTTTTCGGACGTGAAGTAGTTTTAAATATCACATAAATAATTAAACCCTTAGTATTATTAAACTACGCATACTACGTTGGTGAACTTCAATCCTTAGGAGTAGTGCTAGATTTGATGCTTGAGATAGGAATAAGGTTAGCATTAGTAAGTCACTTGGATAACATTTCAGTTCTCTCCCAAACTTTTGCGAAGAGCCACCTTGACTTGAAAACTTTGGAAAATGAGTAGTTGGGGTTTATCTTCATCAACCATAGGTAAGTTTGCAATTATCCTAGTTATTGGTTAACCTTTATGACTTTTTGCGAAAAAAAAGTAATGTGATACTTTCTTTATTTTATTTATTTTGTTTAATTTGGTGTTGTTACAGAGATCTACATAGTCTACATGAAGACAATATGAACAAATTTAAGAGACCTTCTAACAACAAATTTTTTTCACTATTCCTTGTTTTATCAAGGATTTTAAGATATTTTTCACTCATTTTAAGAAGGGTACTTTATGGAAAACCATATTTTTAAGGTTCAAATCTAGGTTAAAAGTCAATAATTACTTTACAAGAGTAAGAAAAAGAGTAAAAACTTCCTCTCAACCACTCTTAGCCTCCGCACATGAGGTGAAGAGAGGGGCCCTGAGGTTGAGCTACGAATGGCGTCATTCAGGCCCAGATCCCTCTTTCGAGCACATGGCGAGGTGAAATTACTGAGCTGTGTTAATCTGCAATTAATTACTCAATACAGTTGTCTTATCAAAGCTTCCAAATTTTAAAAAACTGTCGCCAACTCAGAATGGCGCCAACCCATCCAATTTTAGATTTCCATCCAACTCAGTTCAATTTTCATAATGTCGCTAACTCATTCAAATTTATATTTCTATTTTTTCTATAAACGTCGTCCATCTCACTCTCGGCTAAGAGTCTTCATGATGGTTGCGAAAAATATAGTCAATTCAGATTTTTGTTGATCTCCCTCTTCTCTAAGAGTCTTCACCAATGGTTGCGAAAAATAGAGTCAAAGGAGAGGATTTTCTTGTCAATTCACTGGTAGGCTGTGGTTGTCAATTCGCTAGTAAGTGTGAATGCAAACAACAATATTTTTTTAATGGATTTACAAGCAACCTCCATTTATCTTCCCATTAGTTGCAGAGAATGAATCCATTGTCGATGTCCACTAGAGATATATTTTTATTTTACGTTCTAAGCATGCATCCACACCCGTTCCTATTTGTAACCTCGCTGTGCACCTATAATTCCACCTAGATCTATGTAATGGCCACCAGAGACAATTGTAAGCGCAATGTCGTACCATCATAGGTAGGGGTTTTACTTGTATAATAGGCAAACACAATAAAGGCAAAAGTAGCACCATGGGAATAGACATCACTATCAAAGGCAGAGGCTTATTTGAAGGCAGGAAGGGAAGTTTACTACCCACACAATTGCAAAGGCCTAGACAATATCAACATTAGTGGCTACTAACCCAGTGGTTGAACCATTAGTCTTACCGGTAGCACGGTAAAAAACAAATGTAAAGGGAGTATAAGTTTTTATATACAAGAATTAAATTCGTGTTGGATCAAACTTATGCATTAAAAGATAGAGCCACAGATCCAAATATAGTCCCTACAGATGTAGTTCCTTATATAGTCGGATAACCCCCAACTAGAACCACTACCTTACCCAGATAAAGATCCTTTTATCAGAAGGGCACCACTCTTATGAAACTAACTGGAGATCTGTTTTTATTTTAAAAAACTGTAAGATATTCACAACATAAAACTGTAACTTGGAAACTAATATCTATATTATGAAGCTGATAGGATGCTAACAATAGTAAACAACAACAAAAATTCAGCAGTAAAGTCAGCACCGACAACAACAATGGAATAATAACAATAGAAATTATGTATTTTCCATATGGGATAGCTAGAATGTATAGAAATTTTCATTAACCAACATAAAAGGTAAAACCAACTAACATAAAATTTGTCTTAACATGAAGTTCATTACAGAAGTATAAATGACTTAAAATTTCCAATGATTCACATGAATTTCACTAGAGCACTAATAACTAACACTAAAAACGGATTATTTTTAGACATCTTAGCATCACATATGCAAAGTCTTTGTTATAATTAAAGCCAAATGTCTTAATTAATTCCTTCTTTCTTTACAAAAATTTTTGTAACTAGCTTTCCTGAGAGACCCCGTCGATGACCTAATGAATGGAATTATGGCATGTGATTCCCTTTGCCAATACAACTCAGGAAACTCAGGAAAATCCATTTTTGAATTTTCCAATGGAAGTCAGCCCAATGCATTTTTGTATTTTGAACACAAATAAAAAAATAGTAAGTATATAAACCTTCAATTATAAATATTTCAGATTGAAATAGATGCATAAAATTTAAGTTGCTTCCATAGTATTAATATTTGCAAGTTGATTGTTATATTAGGGAGTGTAATACTGTAATTTAGCTAAAGAATATTATCTAGAATCAATAGAAGAATGTGTGTAACATATGAACTTATTATATCAATCAAAGGAGTAGGAAATTTGCAAAATAAAGATGTTAAGAATAACATAAAATCATACTTTCATTTATAGTAAACTCTATTTTTTTTGCAGAAAATCATATTGTCATCTAGTATGGATTCAAAGTTCATTTTATTTTGGATAGACTTATTAAGAGAAGTTCTTACAAATTCCTCTTCGTCAAATACATCCGATCTATCCAATGTTTTTGTGAGCTTCTTTATACATATGATGCTCATGTATGCATAGATTGAATCACTATCAGATATGCAAACCTGCAAAGAGTGGTGGAAATTTCCGAGGCAAAATATATTTTGGAATTTAGTTCAACAAAAAGTATGGGAAGCACAACCACATTTTTGTGATATACTGTATCGTCGCCACTACAGGATGTCTTTTACTCTTTTACATATGCTTCTATAAAAAATAGAACCATATATGCCCAACACAAACACAGTACAATTTGTTCGAGAGCCAATACAATCTAGAAAAGCATTGAGTCTAGTTTTGCATTGTCTTGCCCATGGAACTTCTACATACATAATAGCAGAATTGTATTGTGTAGGAGAATCGGCAGTAAGGAAATACACTATGGTCATTGTGGATATTATCCTTCAAAACTTGCAAAATGAGTATATCAACATTCCATATGGTAGTAGGCCGCAAAATATTTTGAGAAATTTTCATACTTTAACATTGCTTCCCACAATATGTGTTGCAATTGATGGCACACATATTAAGCTCTCTTACCATCCACGAGAGTGCTATACCCCTATGAACTATGCAAATAGACATCATTTCTATAGTGTTTTGTTGCAAGGAATATGTGACCCACAAAAAATATTTTGGGATGTATCTGTCATTAATCTCAGTGGTGCTCATCATGCTGATCATTGGAATTGTTTTGCAATAAAAAAAAAAAGAATACAAAAGAGAGAGGTGTTAGCAACTCCAACATTTCAAATTGATGGAAGCATTGTATATCCTCAATTAATTAGGGATTCTGCTTATCCTATATCTCCCGACTTATTGAATCCATTTAATAACAATGGCTCATCGTTACACACTCCTTTTGACAAATATTTATCTAGAGGCCGTGTGAAGATTGAGAATGCATTTGGTATACTTAAGGGTAGATGGAGATTTCTTCGAGATGTAGGTGTAGAGTTGGAGAAGGTCAAGATTGTAGTAGCATGTTGTGTGCTCCATAATTTCTTACAAATGAATCATGAAGATGAGCCAGAAAACCAGGTAGATCCACATCCCAATTCTACTATGCAATTACGGAGTCAAGCCATGGAGAGAGATCAAGGTCGAGCACAAAGATATATTTTATTTCATGAATGGGAAAGACAATATAATTTTAGTATGGGGGCAGTGAACTACTTTTTATGTATTATAAATCAATTTATTGAGTATGGATCATGTTATGTATAAGATACATCCATGTTATTGCTGCAAAAGAGAAAATTTTATGTACCTGAGCAAAAAGTTTTGCAATTTGGAGTTGTACATCCAATATTTTGTCCATCCATTTGTTTCTTGCTCCATGTTTGCATGCTCAAGTTGTAATCTTCCTTGCTCAATTTCTTTCATTGTTTCAGTGAAATGCATTAGACTTTTCTTCATTCTCTCTCCCGAGCCTTCATTGTAAGTTCTTTTCTTTTTATGTGTTTGTATTCAATTCCCTTTTTGTTTAGCAAAGTTTCTTTTTGTGCTTTTTCTTTGTCAATATCTTCCATGTACATAGACGAGTCTTCTTCATGTGATTTACCCAATTCCTCTGTTTCTTTCTCTGTTGTGGAAGTGTTTAAATTAACCCATTCTTTTCCATTATAACCTTGCATCAGGACAATCACCTTAGGAGTTTTTCCTATAATGCGTTCCATATCATTATAAAAATTCCATGTTGATGGCGTCCCCCCTATGTTGTTTTCCATATGTTTTTCTTTCTTGAAAGTCTTCTTCAATCTGTTCCACTTGTACTTACATTGAATGTCTATGAAAGATGTTCTACATTCAAGATTAACATCATTTTCCACTTTATCCCAATGCTTCTTACCAAAGTTTCCATGATTTAAATTCACATAAACATCTTCAAACTTCAAAATCAATGTTTGCACATCATTTTTGGGCCAAAGTTCTTCTCTACATTCCTTGGTTATGTCTTCATTTTTCATTTCATTTTCCTCTATTTGAGTTAATGGAATGATTTCCTCTATATCAGAATCATGTTGAGGACAACTATTAATTCCAAGAGCACGAGCAACTGATTGATTATATGCACCATAAGATTCCTCCAAATCAACATCATATGCATTATTCAAATTGATTTTTGGATGCCTAAATACTTGATAATTGACTGAAGTTTCAGATGAGGAACCGATACAATGATCGAAGCTTTTAGTAATTCTTGTAAAGGAAATTTTCTTGTGGCTAGGGTTTAAGAGGCCATCAACATACTGGGTTGAAAGGTGGATGCAAATCATTCTGCAAGTAAATACAAATAACATTCAAAGATTATAATGGTTCATACCTTATCCAAACGAAGGTTGATCCAAGCATCCCTTCAATCCTCTTCTTGCTCCTCTTACTCCTCTTGCTCCAAGAGACCTGAAAAATGAATTATACCTTCCTCAAACCATTATGACCACATATAAAGAAATGATAATCAAATAAACATGAAACAATGATCTAATTAACATCATCATATGATCATAAACAGAGATTCAATCACACATTGAACAATGATTTGGGAAGAATAAGGACATCACGTCTTTATTAATCTTGAAAAAAAGTACAAGTATACCTTCTCTTCAAGTTTGGCACCTCATGAAAACTTGATCTAGTTCTGCTGCTTCTCTTCTCCAAGGAACTCAGCCTCCAAGCTCTGCAACACAAGGAGAAAGCTTATAGGGAAAAGGTGTGGGAAAAGAGAGCTCCAAATTCCTCCAACATAATGATGCAAAGATTCAAGTCTCCTCTCATGGACCTCCCTACCTCTATTTATATGCTTTATGAAGAGTTAGGGTCGAAGACAAAGTAGTTACAACTGAAGGAGTCGGTTGCATAACTACCCAAATTTCAAAATAAGTATTTTTTGACATTTTCAGGAGGCGTACGCAGGTTGCAGAAACAACAGTCATGTACACGAGGAGGTATACACGGTTTTCAATGCAGGAAGTCATGTATTTAAGGCGTACATGACTATTATATATAGCAACTCGCATACACATCAAAAAACTCATTTTTAGGGTATTTTTGGGCATTTTCAGACTTTGGTGTATTCTAGAAAGTTTTAGCTAATATAAATATATTTCCAACAGTGTAGAGATAAGGTCAAACAGAGTTACAAAAATCAAGATATGGGTCCTCCAAGTTAGGTGTGTTTTCAGTGACTTTTCATGAAGTGTCGTCATGGAAGTGTCGACATGTGACAAAAACATAGGAAAGTGGTCACAGGCAAAGATGTGTCATTTTGAGCTATAACAGATGCCCCCTAATGTATGAGGTTAGAGGGGAAGACGATAGCCAAAATGCATTATAAAGGAAAAAACTGAGTATGGAGAGAGCAGAGAATCCAAGATCAAAAGGCTCGAACGAAGGTACCTGAAAAAGAGATGAATGTCAGAAAAACTGATCTTTGGGACATACAAGTCCATATACAAATCATTTCCATAAAGATACAAGCGGATCCAACATATGTATAACTGATGAAACTATCATGGTCGCTCAATATGCAAAAAGGCGCCATATCAAATCTAAAGGATTCATGGCCACAAATGAACAAGGTGGATCCATACTCAACAATCAATCATAGCCACAAAAATACAAGGTGAATATGTGTCTCAGCAAAATGTCATATAAAGTGTGACAAGGTCTTGCGCAGCTTGGGAAATGAAGCTACTGTTGGCCCAAGGTCTTCAATCCAAACCGCCCAAAAAGGTATGAATCCTAACCATACGAATAAAGGAGTTGAAGTCGAACATGGAGGAAACCATTTGATTACCAGTCAATAATGAGAACCGTTAACAAACGCGAGGGAAACCACCATCAAGGAAAATGGTCCCCAAGGTACCTAGTACATTCTAACAAGTGTGAATACAAGGACTTGAAGTCGAACACTTGAAGAATCCATTGAGTAGGAGACATTAAGATATTCCCACTACCCAATAGGGAGGGAAATTGCCACTGATGACTACAATCCCCAAGGTACTATCATAAAACTCTAAATCTCATTATTAGAGCAAGATGTGTTGCAGTCAATAGGAAGAGATCGATTGGAAGGAAGGAATTAAGTCATCCTTCATCATCCAACACGAGGTAAGTCAAAGACTAATTGGATCTGGAATTGGTACTGAATTTCACGACAAGGACCGCCGAAGGCATGATGTAATGAACTGATATCAGGGAATGGTCGACACAAAAGGTCAAGGAAACTGCAGAATGGCCAACAAAGGTTTAATCCTTGAACATTAAGCACGACACAAAAGTGACTTAGGTATATTTTGACACAAAAGGACCAACAACACAAATCTGCAATGTAGGAGACATTAACAAATTCCCCATATAATTGGGAAAGAAACCAACGAGAGGAGTAAAAAAACTATGAATCGAATCCTTCTTCTTCCCAAATAATTGTTCAATGTGTGATTGAATCTCTGTTTATGATCATATTATGATGTTAATCAAATTATTATTTCATATTTCTTTGATTATCATTGCTTTATATGTGGTCATAATGGTTTAAGGAAGGTATAATTCATTTTGCAGGTCTCTTGGAGCAAGAGGAGCGAGAGGACCAAGAATGGGATTGAAGGGCTGCTTGGATCAACCTTCATTTGGCTAAGGTATGAACCATTCTAATCTATGATCTTGCTTGTATTTACTTGCAGAACTATATGCATCCACCTTTCAACCCCAGTATGTTGATGGCCTCTTAAACCCTAGCCATAGGATACTTTCATTTAAATACTAGGACCCAACTATTGATATACTCAAAACTGGTGCTTTGTTCAAGGAAACAAGACTTGCTGCCATGATATAAAAAACATGTGAATGAACTACCCTTCCCCTCTTTCTTGTAAAGGTTTAACGAGTCCAAGAAGGAAAACTTAGGACCTTCTTCATTTTTGGAAAGCTCAAAGAAGAGACAGAATAATGCTTGATAAAGCACTGATTCGTGGATTTTACGAGCCCAAACTAGTACATGCTCGATGATGTTTTCATAGTTTAGAGAGTCTGAAAACTCCAAAGAATACTCCAGGGGGGAATTTTTCGTCCAATTTAGTCTCCTGATATCGGAAAAGTATAAAACAAACCACGGAAGAACTCTCTTAGCTTCCGAAGAAGTAAGACACACCTTTTTTTGTACTTAGTCAGGAAGGTCCGAAAAAAGGTTAAATTACCACCTACCCAATGCTCCTTCAAAAGCAGCATATAGCCTAAGTTTTATGAGTGTGAAGGAAGGCAAAATCACTCGAAAAGATCCATTTAATTACGAGAAATGGGGCTTACAACAATAAACTCAATGCTTTGTTCTTTCGAGTTTAACGATCATGACAAAGACATAAAGTACACTCGGAATCTTTTTCATGTTTAGGTCCAGAGCACAAAAAAGAGAAAACTAAGCTCATACCGGGGGTTCCTTTTTCATAAGTTTAGTCCCTCAGGTCCGGAAAAGTGATAAACCTATGCCTGAGAATACTCTTCTCAATTCTGAAGAAAAGAAAGTGTTCCTTTCTTGTATTATTCCACATGGTCCGAGAAAGAGATAACCTACCACCAATGTGGATGCCCATTCACATATTCTTAATGAGCCTGAATGGACAAGTTTACTTGGCAGTCAAGTCTATTTTGAGGAGTTAGAACTGGGCCTAAATAAACTCAATATCTTTCCCGTGAAGTTTTAACGAGTCCGAAAAAGTCAACTCGCGACCTCCTTACTGTTTTTAACGAGCTCGAAGGAGAGTAGAAATAATGCTCTAAATGGGAGGAGACGAGTGTCATAGGCAGGCGAAACTAGTTCCAAGCACAAGGAACAAACCTATGCATAATGCAAGGAAAGAGAGCAAGATAAGGACATTTGGGGAACATCTCCTCAAGGAAAAATGTGTCAAGTTGCAAAGGAAAAATGATACAAGGCTGAGCAACAATGAGAACAAAGACGAGGGCTTATAAAACGAGCTAAAAGCGTGAAAGCCGGCATCAGGCTCATAAGCGCGAGCAGGGCACATGCAAATGCAGTTACAACTTGAAAAATAAGACAAGGCCAGTAAACAGTCGTGAATTCAACTAAGAATCCTGTCTCCAAGAAACAACAACATCAGGATCATATTCAGAAGAAAAGATCTGATGTGGGTCACTTTGGCAGAAACACATGTGACTTTGCTATCTTCTATAAAAGGTAAAGTCAAGGCAGAATCAACTGAAGAAGATTCTATAGCACCAAGTCTCGAGGGTTATAATCAGTAAGATCAACCTCAGAATGAGAGCAAAAATGAATAGGAGAGATAGAGTTTGCAAGAGCAAACTTAGTATCACAAGAGTTGAAAAATTCAAAAGAAAAATCAAACTCATTAGGATCACTGACTTGCTGTTCAAAGGAAGAGTCAAAAGACTCAACAAGACCAACATAAGAAGAACGGTCAGGCTTACTGGGCAAATTAGGGTTAGACATAGGCACAACTGAACCAACATCCAATAGAAGATCAAATTGTATCAAATACTTTAGGAAGACTTCATCTGAAGGAAGGAGATAATCCGAGATAGGACACGTGTCTAAACTTTCAAATGGATTGACAGAGTGGAGAGCAGGATCCATAGTCTGTACAAGATGACTCACCTGGTCAACTGCTGGTACCAAGTCCCGAGAAGGTAAGCATGAAAACATAGGCTGCTTCTCAGTAGCAATTGAACGCAAAGGACATGAGGCCACATAACTCACCTGTGGTGGGGTAGTGTCTATAGAAACACTGGGAATCAATAAAGGAAAGAACTGGTCTCTAGTTGGGTCAGGAGAGGGATCAAGAAAATCCAACTGATTAATAGTGACAATTTCTTCGCCATGATTAAAGTACATCACACAAAAAAATGTTGACACCACAGCTTGCATGGCATAGACATAATCACGTCCGAGGAGAATATTGAAGTCCAAGGGGTCTTCTGAGACAATCTTCCCACCCAAAGTAACAGGTGTTTGATAAAGAATTCCCAAGGCTATACAAGTTCTTCTATCAAACGCCAGTAACTGACTAGCAGTCGACACAAGGTTGGGAGATCCCATGCCTCGCCAAGCACGAGCAGACAAGATACTAACTGAGGCTCCTTCATCAATAATACAATGAGCAATTTTATATGATTCAACTTTGACCTTTATCTGGAAAGGTGCATTAGAAGGAAGGCATGGCTCAACTAGGCTATCCCAATCAAAGGAAGCAATCTAAGAGCTTGGTGGGGGTTGATCCGAAGCGAGTTCAGTGCCCCCTTGTTCAGTAAGTTCTGAACTGGCAGTGAAGAAAATGTGACTAGCAGACACTTCACTCTCCAAAGGAAGAGTGGGATTGATCGACAATGGAATTGATTCAACCGCTTCGTGAAAGTCACTCTCCGAAGGAAGAGTGGGATTGACCAAAGGTGACATTGGTTCAATAACATCAAGATCACTCTCCGAAAGAAGAGTGGGATCGACCAAAGCTGAGATTGGTTCGACCACAAGATCAACCAAAGGTTGAGTAGGTTGTTGAGAAACTAGAGGTTGTTCATGAGAAGGAAAATATTGAGTCTCAGACCACACTCTTCGCACCTCTACGATAGCAGGGCACTGGTGAGTAAGATGATCTCCCTCACATAGCTTACAAGGGAACTTAAGTTTTCCTTTCACACGACCAATTTTCTCAACGGTGTCAACGTGACTAGCAGTGGCTGACTATTTGCTCTTAGCATGGCCTACAGAGGCTAAGAGTTTTCCCCCAGCATGACCACCAGAGGCTGGGTGACTGGGTCCAACCTGACTAAGAGAGGTTGGTTGTTGAAAAACTTCAGAATGTTCAAAAAGGAGATGACCATGAAACCAAACTCTTCGCACCTCTGCGATAGAAGGGCATTTATAAGTAAGGTGGTCTCCCTAACAAAGCTTACAAGGAAAATTTCTAAATTCACCAGTTCTATTGTAAAGGAAAGTTTCCTATGGCTAGGTTTTAAGAGGCCATCAACGTACTGGGGTTGAAAGGTGGATGCAAATAATTCTGCAAGTAAATACAAACGAGATTCAAATATTAGAATGGTTCATACCTTATCCAAATGAAGGTTGATCCAAGCAGCCCTTCAATCCTCTTCTTGCTCCTCTTGCTCCAAGAGACCTGCAAAACGAATTATACCTTCCTCAAACCATTATGACCACATATAAAGAAATGATAATCAAATAAACATGAAACAATGATCTGATTAACATCATCATATGATCATAAACAGAGATTCAATCACACATTGAACAATGATTTGGGAAGAAGAAGGACATCGCATCTTTATTAATCTTGAAAACAAGTACAAGTATACCTTCTCTTCAAGTTCGGCACCTCATGAAACCTTGATATGGTTCTGCTGGTTCTTTTCTCCAAGGAACTCAGCCTCCAAGCTCTGCAACACAAGGAGAAAGCTTATAGGGAAAAGGTGTGGGCAAAGAGAGCTCCAAATTCCTCCAGCATAATGATGCAAAGATTCAAGTCTCCTCTCATGGACCTCCCTACCTCTATTTATATGCTTTATGAAGAGTTAGGGTCGAAGACAAAGTAGTTACAACTGAAGGAGTCAGTTGCATAACTACCCAAACTACCCGAATTTCAAAATACGTATTTTTTGACATTTTTAGGAGGCATATGCAGGTTGCAGAAACAACAGTCGCGTACATGAGGAGGTATACGCGGTTTGTAATGCAGAAAGTCGCATATTTAAGGCGTACACGACTATTATATATAGCAACTCGCGTACACATAAAAAAAACTCATTTTTAGGGTATTTATGGGCATTTTCAAACTTTGGTGTCTTCTAGAAATTTTTAGTTAACATAAATATATTTCCAACGGTACAGAGATGAGGTCAAACGGAGTTACAAAAATCAAGATAAGGGTCCTCCAAGTTAGGTGTTTTTTCAATGACTTTTCATGAAGTGTCGTCATGGAAGTGTTGACATGCGATGAAAACATAGGAAAGTGGTCACAGGCAGAGATGTGTCATTTTGAGCTATAACAATAATTGATTTAAAATGTTGGGATTGAAATGCTGAAAATGAACCTGAACATTTTCCCTCATATGGTACTTTGTCCATTGCATCAACTTCCAATGATTCCTGCACACATTTATAAAGACAGGAAAAAATTATTTCAAAAGATTACAAAAAAAACAGAGATCAAACTATTGAGATTAAGATTATTACAATACCCAAATTTAATTTGCAAGCAACAGTAACACTCTACTATATTTGCAATCCTAGGTACATTTTGAATAGTCTATATAGCATACAATTTTAATCCAAAAAAATGAAACAAAACTTAAATACAACAACACATATATTATTGCAAAACCTAATTCTAATTCTTTGTAAATTAAAAAAAAGCTAAATAAATTAACTTGTGAAAGCTTACCTTTCAACTTTCACAACAAACTAACCACATTAACAATTTACCATACATGTTCCAAATAGTAGTTTGCTTCAATAGACAGGGCATAAGTATAATGCATCTTTTTAAAGATGTCCTTCCCCAGAACTACAAGCCTTTTTCCCCATTGGGACACATACTTATTCAGGAATATTAGTAATTCTGTTTTTTAGCATTTTCAGAATAGTAATGGGAAACTAAACATGTATATTTGCTTTGCTCAGCACTTATGACTATCGTTTCTCCCAGCAGTGGCAATGGTGCTTGCTTTTGCTCTGATTCTTGGAAAAATGGTTTTGAAAAAAAGAAAAATGGTTTTGAAAAAAAGATTTTATAAAAGTTATGGAAATGCTATGATTCTTGGAAAAAAATAGTTTTGAAAAAAAGATTTTATAAAAGTTATGGAAATGGGCAAGGAATCATAAAAAAAAATTATATAATATTTTGTAGAGAGTAGTGTAGGATTTTGCATGGCTAACTGCTTTATTTTTCCATTTGATTTTTCATCACAGTTCAGAGTCAGACCGGCCATTACCTTACCATTGAAATTGAAAATTTTGAAATGAATTGGGAAATTTGCCTTTCATTATGCAACCTATTCATCCCGTACTTGCAATTTCCTCGAACAAAATCATATTTTAAAGGGAATTTTCATCACTTTTTCTAATTAGCCCCAAGATCTTACCTCCTATTTAACCATTTGCATTAACAGATTTATGTACAAATACAAACTCTGCAATGCAATTCCTTCCCTTTTGCAAAGGAAATAAAATCTACATTGAAATGTTTGTTTGAACCAAGACTGGAAGTAGATTTTCTGAATCTAATTTATGGATTATAAAAAATAGTAGGTTAACTTATATAAACCTAAATTTCGAATCTCAAATATAGTCGGTTAACTATTCCTATATTGTGCATATCGGCTCAAGCAAGAGTTGTTTTAAATGGTCAAATTCGAAGAATGGCATAGCCATTTAGGATAAAAAAATGAAAATGTAACTGGGTATTGAATTCAACCCAAATTTATGTTAGTTTTATTAGTGAAAATGTTTAAGAAACCCAAGTTTTTAGAAGGATCAATGATCATAATTTTATTTACAAAAACTAGATTCATATTCAAAAATAATTATATCATAAAAATTGTCATTGCTCATTACTCTTTATTAAGATTTTTTTGTTGCAAAAACTAGATTCATGATTCAAAAACAGTCATATCTTAATTTTTCAGTGCTCATTACTCTTTATTCATAATCTTTTTTTGACAAACCAAAAAACCAAAATCTTCAGAGCAAAGGAGCAGTTACACCACATAAATTTACAGAGAAGCCGAAATTGGCAAATACAACACCTAAATAAATTTACAGAAGCTGAAATTAGTAACTACAACACATAAATACATAAATTTATAGAGGGCATTGGTTCAATTAGTAAATATAATATCTCTTGGTCGGAGGGATATTGATCCCCTAAAGAAGAAGCTGTAGTGTCCGATGCCGCAGAGGAAAGAACTGAGAGATTAATTAATTAATTAAGATAAATAACATAAAAAAAGAAATAAAATTAGAACAACCATGGAAATCCATGCTCAAGAGAAAATATACAATTTTTTTCCTCTCAAATACGCCACACCATTTACAATACCAGTATTGTTGACATCGACGACGATTCTTTGCTAGTCAATTTAGGTTCAATGCATCCCTTTCATATTTACCGCAGTTAAATTTCATTCCTTTTCTTACAGTAGCAGCCTTACCTTCCTGCCCGCTGCCTTTATCACAAAACAAAAGCACCTACAAATGTCAAATTCCAAATCATTCAAAATCGTTTGGTAGGTTAAGTTTTAATTCATATTTAATTTACTTGAATAGCTGGCATATTGGCATTAATTTATATTTGACGTGAGCTCTACAAAACCAACGGAAATGACTAATTAGTACACTGTAACGAGGAAGCTTTGTTAGAAAGCTGAGGCTAAGCCTAGACTCCACCACATTTTTGAACGAAACCGTCATGATTGCACTCACCTAGGCTCAAAGCACTTTTTTTCCCTTCATGTGTGGAGGCTATCTAACTACACCCAATTGACAATATTCAAATGTAATTATCAACATAACTTATTACAACTTACTTTTCAACCTAAAATATTAAAAAAATAGTTAATTAACATTATTTCAAACTTTTACACTATTCCTAGTATTCTTTAAAATAACGAATTGACATCATTTTAAATTTTCACACTCTTAACCTAACTTATAGTTTTAGTTAATTGACATTATTTCCAGCTTTCACACTATTTCTTATAATCTTGTTAAATAACTAATTGACATCGTGTTCAATTTTCACTTTAACCTAATCTAAAATATCAAGAAAATGACATTGTTTCAAGCTTTTCATACTATTTCTCAAAACCTTCTTTAATCAAATAACTAATTAACATCCTTTGAATTTTCTCTCTATTAACCTCAAGAAAATAATTAATTAACATTGTTTCAAGCTATCAAACTCTTTCTCATAATCTTCGTAGGTCACATCATTGATTGACCTCCTTTCGCAATTTTCACACTCTTTCTAAATTCTTCGTATGTCAAATAACTGTTTGACATCGTTTTAAAATTTTCAGTCTTTTTCGTAGGTTTTCTATAGTCAAAATTTGACTAAATTAAAATCGTTAAAAGAAATCCAATTCACACTAAAATTTCGAACAGCAAACGCTAACAGCCGCATTACAGAACATTTAAGACGGTATAGATACATGAATATACAGTTTTTAAAATCTGTGCAGAACATTTATAACAGTTCATATACAAGCATATACACATTTGAAATCTGTGCATATACATCCGATGATCCGACGATGTATATACGGGTTATACTGCCAAAGTACCAAGTGCTTACTGTTTGCCGTTCCCAACGGAACAGACCGCCATGAAAGTTAGTGCAGCTGCCCTGTCAGTCAAGGAGGAGTTAAATATCCGCTTCTTTTCCTTGATCGTACAGTCGTGGACGAGGGCCGAGATTCGCTTCTGCCGTCGGATCGGAATATCTGGTATGAAATTAGAGAGGAGAACGACGCGTGGATGTCGCTGCGGATCTGCATTGTACATGACCTAAATCCCACGGCTTGTCTGCATTCAAGCGACAGAGGAGTGAGGTTTGCCTCATGAACGCAGTTTTTATTACGCCCGTGCCATCTAAAATGGAAACTTTTGACTGAATTGGACGACAAATTCTGTCAGAATTAGTAATGAATTTGTAATGAGTATGAAGGTGTAAGTGTGAACGGTCCAGAATAGGGTTCGCTGACTAAGGCTATTGGACAGGTAAGGTTCTATGCCGTTTCTCTGGTTTTCTTCTTGCTTTTTCGGTCCGGGATCGACCCCGAGACTTTTAGTGTTGAAATAAATAAAGGAATAAGCTTAGGTTTCTTTATGGTTGGAACTTGGAAGATGCCATGGGATTGAAGGACAGTTTCTGGCTTCCCTGAACGTGCAGCGAGGGCTTCAGTCGTCAGGTTTTGATTTATATGTGAGGGTTTGAGTGTTTACTCTTATATGCGAGGGTTTCAGTTTTTTTTGCTTTTGTGGGGTAAATGCCAAGGCTTCAGTGTTTGATTTCACATCGTGAATGCGAGGGTTTCACTTTTTATTTGTATTTGTATTTTTATTTTATGCCATAAATCTGCTGAAGAAATCCAAGGGTTGGTTGTTGTTGTGTAGGGTTTGTGTTATGGCCTAGTGCGCCAGGGCTTCATGGCTTGCGTTTTTAGAGTTCTAGAAAGCTAGGGTATAAGTGCACGAAAGATGATGAAGCTAGGGTTTCAGTACTGTCTTGTACTCTGGCAAGTAGATTTTGAAGGTGGAGTTTTATGAAGCCAGGATTTGTGTGCTTTGTTTTCTTTTTAATCATGGGCGAGTTTTAGTTTTTCTTGCGTGGGGCGTTTAAGAAGCCAGAGTGTGTAGTGTGTAGTTGATATTTGGCAGACAATTCGAAGGATATAGTTTTGAAATCTATTTTTGACGAGGTAGTTGTAACGGGGTTTTTTAGAATGGCAGCAATTGCTAGTTTGTCTAGAGTTTGCATTGTTGTTCTTGTGCTACTTGGGCCATTGCCAGTAGACAGAGCCGTTGGCGTTTCGGGCACTGCGCCTGTTCCATCTGGCGTTTCGGCCCCTACGCCTGTTCCAGAAGACGATATAAGATGTCTGCGAACTATAAAGAGAACGGTAAAAGATCCCCATAACTATCTTTATACTTGGAATTTCGATAATAAAACGGACGGGTTTATCTGTAACTTCCTAGGGATAGATTGTTGGCACCCAAACGAAAACAGGGTTTTGAACATCAAGCTTCCTGGGATGGCTCTTCAGGGTAGTTTTCCAACTGGATTTGAGTATTGTGGAAGAATGACAGGTTTGGATCTCTCTGACAACAATCTATCGGGGACCATACCTACAAATCTTTCCAAATGGCTTCCATATCTGACTTCATTAGATCTCTCCCAGAACAATTTTCATGGTTCAATTCCACCAGAGCTCGCTAACTGCTCATATTTGAATATAATTCATCTGCAGGAGAATCAGTTGTCTGGTGAAATTCCCTGGCAGTTGAGCCGGCTGGATCGTCTCAAGGAATTCAGTGTACAAAGTAATCGATTGACAGGGCCGATTCCTACTTTTCTTGAAAAGTTTGATGCATATGGTTTTGAGAATAATAGTGCTCTTTGTGGTTCTCCGTTGAAGCTACTCTGCAATGAGACAGCTACAAATAAATTAAATCCAGTTGTCGTCGTAGCTGCATCGATCTCTGCTGTTGCAATCGTGTTTTTGCTTGGAATCGCTGTCTGGTGGATTTTCTTGCGATCAGTCCCAAAACAATTGGAGGATACAGATGAACACAAATGGGCCAAGCAGATAAAGGGTCATCGATCCATGCAGGTAAGGGAAACTAGATTAATAAATAATTGGTCCATACGGAATCTTTTAGATATGTTCAAGGAATATATGCATCAAAGCCACTTCTTCTCACAGTATCTTAACTTAAGGTCTTACGTACTTGTGTACTATTTTCTGAACTTTGAGATATGCATGTAAACAAGCAGACTATGCAGTTCGTAAAATGGAGAATTTGTCAGATGTGAAATTTAAAAATCTTTTATTTTAAACATTGAAATTAATCTTTTTAAGATAGAGGCGAATTTAAGGCTTGAGGAATTTTCTTTAATTAATACTGTTTTCACAATTTTAGGTTTCCATGTTTGAGAAACCCATTTCTAAGATCAGACTTGCTGATCTTATGGCGGCCACAAATGACTTTAGCAAAGACAACATCATAGGATCAGGAAGAACAGGCACTATGTACAAGGCAACACTGCCGGATGGTTCTTTACTGGCAATCAAAAGGTTGCGGTCTTCTGCACAGACAGAAAAGCAGTTCAAGTCGGAGATGATCATTCTTGGGCATTTGCACCATCGGAATCTAGTTCCACTTCTTGGCTACTGTGTTGCCAAAAATGAGAAGCTTTTAGTTTACAGACACATGGCTAATGGGTCTTTGTATGAACGACTACATGCTCATGAGATAGAGGATGATAATTATCTTGATTGGACTAGAAGGCTTAAGATAGCGATTGGTGCAGCAAGAGGATTGGCCTGGCTTCACCACAGCTGTAACCCCCGAATTATTCACCGCAATGTAAGTTCAAACTGTATTTTATTGGATGAAAATCACGAGGCAAAGATAACAGATTTTGGGCTGGCTCGACTGATGAATCCTGTTGATACTCATCTTAGTACTTTTATCAATGGTGATTTTGGTGACTTGGGTTATGTAGCACCAGAATATATGAGCACTTTAGTTGCTACTTTGAAAGGGGATGTTTATAGTTTTGGAGTAGTTCTTCTAGAGCTGGTTACCAGACAGAAACCTATTGAAGTTACAAATGTACAGGAAAGCTTTAAGGGTAATTTAGTTGAGTGGATCAATCATCTTTCAAAAAATGGTCTTGTTCTTGAAGCCATTGACAAATATTTAATTGGTAGGGGACAAGATGATGAATTACTGCAGGTTTTGAAGGTGGCTTGTGCTTGTGTTCTATCCCCACATAAGGAGAGACCTTCTATGTATGAGGTTTACCACTTGCTAAGATCAATTGGTGAAAGATACAATTTTTCTGATCAGAATGATGAAATCCTTCTGGTACCAGGCATGGCTGATGCTGATTATTCACATGAGCTCATAGTGTCAAGCGAACCATGAAGAAACTTGAATATAACAATGAATCTTTCTTGAGCAAACCTTTTCTGGTAATGACTGACAGCAAGAATCTACAGTCGTACCATTGTTGCAGGAGAAAGTAAGCTGCAATTCAGATGAGGCTTAATGTAATGACAACTTTGTAGTTTGTTAGGCCTCTTTGCAAACCATCTTATATTGAGATTAAGTTTGAAGGTTTATTGTGTACTATCATTAAATTTTACTCTTGCAATAGAACAATCACTAGCCCTACTTTTGTCAGCAAGCAAATGCAGAAAAGAGTTGTGAACAGTGCATTATAAATCCTGATTTAAATCACCACCTGCTGAAGTCTTTCGCGTTTAACCCTAGGTAATCAGTTTCTTTTTTCTAATTTTTGTTTTTTATTTACTTGCTTACATAAGCACCCTTCTTGAGTTGTTTTCAAGAGATAGAATGTTAGTTGGAACTTATTTCAGGTCTAAACAGTTGTATCTCGTTTGTCCCTCCTTACAGAAAAATTAAATTTGATTTTTTGTGCAAGTGTCTTCATACAGCCATCCGTTTAAGCTTTCTTTATGATAATGTTATAAGAATGAATATATGTTTATACTATATAGGGTTAGAGTAGCTTGAGTAGCACAAGAGCGACATTATGTTTCTTGTGAATCCTTGCGGTATGTTCATCCTCTGCTTTTTGAGTTCATGCATCTTATACCTGAGGACATTTAAACCAGTAAATAATGGAGATCTAACTTAGGCGACCTTGACCTTGTCCTTAACTTAGATTGGATTGGAAAGTTCCAGCTTTTAGTTTGATTGGAAAGTTCTGAAATGTGTTAAAACTGTTCTTCATTCTCTAACATCTTTATTTTTATTAGAACCAGCAATGAATTTAGATGTACAGACTTCATCTCAAGTGTATCAGTCAATTGCTTGAAAGTACAAAAGAGGCTGGCCTGATAATCTGGTTATTGTACAAGAAAAAATTGTTTTAGAACTTTGGTATAGATGCATGCTCTCTAGCTTTTTGATAGGACGCCGTGATGAATGGGCCAGACCTTCTCACTTGGTAATGAATTTTTGACCTGCTATTTCCTTTTATGAAAAGATCCTTGCTACTGAATAATGATAATATTATAGATTCTGTAGGAATGAACAAACTTACTTCGATAAGTATAAAGCCCAACAGATAATGCAGCCAAGGCCAGTTGTTCTTGACAGACTAGCAAAACTGCCTACAGAGGAAGCTCTTACAACTTATAACTCACACATGATAGGGATGCCAGTGGAATTGTAACAGCATATGGACCATTCCTAGGCCTTGACTTTTGCTTCAACCATATCAATGTGATGTTCAAATTTGCATTCAAAATTTGTAATACATCTTTCGAAATTGTTCCGCATTTTGAAAGTCTTTCAAAAAGCTGTCAAATGTTTTTAACAAAAGATGTAAAAAAATTGAATTATATGTAGAAATCGTTGCTTCCATATTAATGGGGTTTGGTTTTGTTCTTTTCTTGACAGCAACTTATTTTCCATCGTTTGCATTTGAACAGATACTGGATCAAGAAAACAATTGTTTTGGATAACTTGTTCTTCACATATTAAAGATGTTGAAGTTCTTGGCAGATACATCTTGACATTTTGCTTTTCATGTTTTCTAGCAACTTTGCTCAAAAAAGAAACCTCAAACACTGCTTAAACTAATTATGTACAAAATAAAAAGATCCAATGTCACTATAATTATATCTAAATTGTATTATTTATATTGAAATTGGTGAGGGGTCATGTTCATTGGTATATTAAACTATGTTCAATGAAAGTCACGGAATTTCAACATAGAATTATAACTTTATATTTATATTTAAAATGTGTATTATGTATTAGTAAATTTATTTTATTTTTTAATATATGTATATATATATATATATATATATTTTCTCAGAGTCTATTTTATTTATTTATAATAATAATATAGGCAAAAATACAAGTTAAAATGGCAGTTCTGTCGACTGGAAAAAGTAGAGGGAAGGTGGGAGCCTGCCCATCTTGGGAAATCAAGCTCTTAACATCAAAAATATCCTCCCTATAGGGAAAACATATCATACTAATAACAGTATAAACATTATTTAAACAAAAGAGTAGTGCTTTGTCGCTGCAAAAAACTAAAGAAACTAAACCATAATGACCATGAAATCTAAACAAGAAGACCCTAGGAACTTGTAATCGGTGCTTGGTAGGAGTCTCTTCCTCGATGGGTATGCCAAAGCCAAAGCCAATCTACGAGTGCGCTTTTGGTCTACTATCAGTGGGGGAATCCTGTTGGGTGGTGGTGGTCTGGCCTCCATCTTGGCCAGGGCTTTTGGAGTCATTGTTGGTGTCTTCTTCACTGCTCTATGCGCTGGTGCTGGAGGGACTTTTCTTGATTGGAAGTGGATTTTTCTTCCTGTAAGGCAAGGCAATGGTGGTGGCTGCTTTGCTCTGTTGAGTAGTAATGGAATTCGTGGCCGAAGGGGGAGGTGGTCTTTGCTTTGTATCAATTGGAGCGCTAGGAGGAACCAGGGAAGACGCTGGAGGATCGTCTTGAGAGCTTGTTAGACGAAGAAGAAGCCTAGCCATTAGGTTCTTCACCACCTAGAAATTGTGTCTACACACAATTGTTTTGTTGACCGCGAAAGGGGAGCCTAAGATCCCATCCTCCTAGTTGTTCATGAGCTGATGCAAGTGATCAGGAATTTCCACGTCAAAGCCTTATGTATTGACAATTGCAGAGAGGGTCCTGGCGTGCTCATTGGCATTCCCTTGGCCTACACGCTCACAACGAAGGGTGGCTCACAGTCTGCGGGACATAATTACATGGGCCAGAGGCGCAGAAGGGAGCAGACTTTGAGAATTGAGGTTGGTCGTGAGAGCAAAAGCTCGAGGAATGAATCTAGCGTTGTCGACGCTCTTCAAGAACGCAGGGGTGTTAACGAAATCCACAGTGATGCTCGAAGGAGAGGGAATGCAATAGGAAATACCACACACCAAGGCAATATTAAACATGCACTGACATATGAGATGTACATTCCTCGCACTAGTCGCCATAATCCTATGCAAGAGAGCTTGGGACAACAGGACGTCGGGACTATCACCTCCCATCATGAACCAAGGCCGTGGCCTTGAATAACCCTGTTGCTCGGGAATTGGGGGTGTTGTCTGCATTGATGGTGTATGATGAGCCATCAGAGGGGTTGTGTTGGGGGACAGTTGTGCCTCTAGTTCACTGCTCCCAGGCGTCCTATGAAAAGGAGTGCCACTCGCATCCAAGTTATATATATATAACATATCTCTACACAAGCGTTTTAATTGAGTCCGGCTAGGCAACCAACATGAGACACTTTATGTGAGATGTTTGGAGGATCCTCTCAACAACCATCAACTTTCCATGTAAATGAGAAGTCAAGTAATTTCAATATAGAAATATAACTTTTAATATATATATATATATATAAGGTGTATGATGTATTATTAGTAAATTTATCTTAACTTTTATAAAGGTGCGATGTGGTATATCCATCCATTATCTCTGCTGATCAGAACTCATTCGCAGCTCTTTGTGGTGCAAATTAAGGGAACTCTGCGGTGCGCATACATATTTTACATATCTCTGCGGTGAGCATACATATCTCTGTAGCTCACGAGCTAGGGCTTTTAAAACCACGGTGACTTCCATTTGAACTGATCTTCCATCGGGTTCGCTCATGAGCTAGGGTTTTTGGATGTCGAATCTCTGCGGTGCACATTATTAGAACTGCAGTGCCATGCTCTTTTGAACTGCGGTGACTTCCATTTGCGGTTTGAGCGAAGGGTTGGAAAGCGATCTGAAACTTGGGAGCACGAAGAATCTAAGGTTCCTAACATAGATGGCTTTGTACTTTGGTCAATCTGGGACAAACGATCATATTGTAGAGGCATTGGAGGTATAGCTTGTTACATTAAGAAGAACATCTCCCTCCATGCTAGGATGTATAAAAAAACCCTTACAACTAATATATTTGGATAGAGATCACTGACATTAATGATAAAAAAACCTACATAGCAATTTGTTATTTTGTCCCCTATTAATTCTAACTTCTATAAGAAAAACAATTTAGATAAAATTGTCCTTGCAATGGTTTAGAGAATGATATTTGTAGCTTAAGGAATGAAGGTAATATCCTCTTAATGGGTGACTTTAATGCTCGTACTTCAAGCAACCAAGCTATTCTTCTAAGCAACTATTCCAACCCTAATCCTCTTTGGTTAGACGAAGACCTTACTCTGGCTAGTAGGTATAACAAAAGCTCTAAAGATCTAGGGGAAAATTTGTTTGGGTCTGAGCTAGTCAAGCTTTGTAGTGCTCAAGATCTCATAATTTGCAACGATCTAAAGAAGTGATCTAATTCTAGCCAGATGACCTGTATCCATGGGCTTGGTAGCAGCGTGGTAGACTATGTTATTTTCGATATCCCTTCATACAACGAAATAATAAATTTTGACATCTTAAAACGACCACGAGTCTGACTCAGATCATAGACCTTTAATTGTAACTCTCGATTTTGTCATGCGTGGAGATCCCATAGAGGATAAACGTTTTAGCAAAAGAACTTGATCTTTGATATAAATAAAAGTGATATTTTTCTAAATGATTTAAAATTAATTTGCTTCCTTTATCAAGTATAGACAACACAGAAGACCTCTATCATAATTTTACTACAACCCTCTCATATTCTATTAACAAGTTCTCAATTGAAGTTTCAAGTAATAAAATAAATAGAAAAACCAACCCTTGGTATGATAAAGATTGTAAAAGTGCGAGGAGAGAAATTAAGGAAGCTCTTGATGAGTCTCTTAAAATTGACAAGATAAAAATATACAAAGCCCTAACTAAAAGGAAAAAAATGCAATATATTCATAGAAGGCAAGAAAATCTCTTACACCTTTCTGAGGTGGCTCCTAAAAAATTCTAGAAGTAGATTCTAACTAGAAAAACTAAAGATAATAATAGAATTGCTTTACATGGCTGGAATTCCTATCTTAAAAAGCTTTATGAATCCCCCAATGCCATAAACAACTTTGAAACCTTGCTCACAACGGAAGAAGTTTTCTCATTAGAAGACATAGAATTTGGGGTTAAGCGTCTGGAAAATGGAAAGGCTAAGGACATTGAAGGTTACCAGGCAGAAATTTTAAAAATTGTTGGTCCTGTCTTCATCCCTCACATCCACAAGCTATTCAATCAAGCAGTGAAGTAAGGGTTCCCTAAACCTTGGTATGAGAGCCTCATAATCCCTATTTTTAAAAGTGGGGATACAAATAACTCCTCTAATTATCAGACAATTATGATTAGCCCCCTCTTAACCAAGTTATATGGTATTATTTTGGAAGATCAACATATGGCTTGAAAGTGAAGGTAAGCGGGCTAAAGGCCAAGCGGGTTTTAGAAGGTAGCACTCAACAATGAACTACCTCGTTACGTTTAGGATCATTATGGAGGAGTGTCGTAATGATAAATCCAATCTCTTTTGTTGCTTTGTGGACTTTAGAAAGGCCAAGCTTTCGATACGATACCTAGAAATAACCTATGGAATAGATTAGAAGAGCTAAAGGTTCCTTTCGAGCTGAGAGATGCTGCAATAAGGTTATACGAGAATGTAATTGTCAAGTTTAAGAGCAACGAGGGGTGGTCGAAAGATGTTAAGTGTAACATTGGAGTTAAACAAGGTTTCCCCCTCTCCCCTACCCTATTTGGCATTTACATCGATAAGCTAGAAGGTTGTTTAGAAAAAGCAAGTTGTGTTGGCACGTTCTTAGCTGGAATAGTCATAATCATTCCTCTCTATATTGACGATATTGTTCTTCTGACAAGGTGTCCATCTAATCTTGATAAGCAACTACGACTTCTTAAGGATTTTTGCTCTACCATGGGTATCACTGTCAACACTGACAAAACAAAAGTTATGATTATCAAATCCAAGAAGGACACTTACATTAATTTTGTGTATGACAATAGCAACTTGGAGGAAGTGCCTTCTTAGAAATACCTAGGAATTGATATTCATCACAAGCTCAACTGGAACTATAGCATTGAGAAAATAATTAATGGAGGGTGGAAAGCTTATTTTGGTCTTGAAAATAATTGTAAAGCAGCAAACCTTGTGATATGGGATAAAAAGAAGCTACTCTTTGAAACTTTAGTCGCTCCTCTTTGAAACTTTAGTCACTCCTATTATTTTGTATGGGTGTGAGGTTTGGGGTTGCAACATCTCTAGAGAATCCCGGAGAAAGATTGAGCAAATCTGGAAGCGTTTTATAACGTATAACCTCAAAATTAAAAGTAATACACCTTATCATATTCTCCTTATAGAAGTTGGTCTTTTCCCTATCGAGAGCCTAGCTATGACTAGGCTCTTGTTGTACAAACACAAAATCATAAACATGGCAGACCATAGACTTCCTAAGCTAGCTTCTAATTCCAGCCAGAACCACCTAAGGCTCAGGCGAGGTTGGTATAAAGATACTAGGGCCTGGTTAAACCACTGGGAGATCGACGAAAATGTTGCATTACAAAATATTAATAACATTAAAAATATTCTTACTTCTAAGTTTAAAGAGAAATTGTGGTGTGAGAAAGATTTAAAGGCTAAAAAAAAATTAAGATATTATAAGCAGGTCATCAACCCTACTCTAGAAGCTCAAAAGTATCTCTCGGTTTTAACCAGTTCAAAGAAAAAAATTAATATAGCCAAGACAAGAACGAACTCTCATGAGCTCCATAGCGAAACAAGTCGTTGGACAGTTCCTAAAACACTATGGGTGGAAAGGATCTGCCATCTCTCTGAGAATAAGAACATTGAAGATGAAAATCACTTCCTCTTAGAGTGCCCTGCATACACCCACATTAGATCTCAGTTTCATAATCTTTGTTGCAATATCGACCTTCCTAGCCTTTTAACATGTCAAAACTATAATGAGCTCGAGACACTTCTCTCCAAACTCTTTGAGCATAGGAATACAATTTTAAAACAAAATAATTAATTTGTTTCTCTAAGTCCGATAAACCAAAGTTTGATCTCAATAGACGTTAACCACCACCATCATCATCATCAAATAAAATCTGAATTGTTAACCATTATATATATATAATATGTATTGTAGTCAACCAACAACCATAAACTTTACATACAAATGAGAAGGCAAGTAATTTCAATATAGAATTATAACTTTTAATATATATATAATGTATACCGTGTATTATTAAATTTATCTTAACTATATATATATAATATAATTTGTATTGTGTATTGGATTTTTTTTGAGAAGATGAAATATTTTTGAGTTATTTACAAAAATAAATAAATAAAATGTATATTTTAATAAATGATTAAAAAATGATTTATTATTTATAAAAAAATAATATTTGTAATTTATTTATTAATAAAAATAAAATTTATAATCAAATTTTGGAAAATTAATTGTACATTTGTATAATTAAAATTCTAAATATTTTTTTATAATTTAATTTAATTATAATTATTAATAGATTTTTAAAAAATATCAATAAATTGAAAATTTATTTTCAAGTTAAATTTAAAACAATTTTTAATTAATCATAAATTTCAATTCGAGAATAAATTATACAATTAAAAACATCAATGAATTATATCTTTTTATTTTCAAATAAAATTTACAATCAATTTTTGGAAAATTAATTGTACATTTTGTATAATTAAAATTTTAAATAAATTTTTTATAATAAAATTTAATTATAATTATTAATAAAAATTTTAAAACGTCAATAAATTTTATATATTTATTTTCAAATTGAATTTAAAACAATTTCAATTCAATAATAAATTATACATTTAAAAACATCAATGAATTGTATATTTTATTTTCCAATTAAATTTAAAACAATTTTTAATTAATCATAAATTTTCAATTCTCTAATAAATTATACATTTTTATTCTCAAGTAAATTTTAAATTATATACTTTTACTCTCAAGTAAATTTTAAAACAGTTTTAATTAGTTATAAATTTTCAATTCATCAATGAATTACACATTTTTATTTTTAAGTTAAATTTAAACAGTTCTAAATTTTAATTATATATTCTTATTTTCAAATTAAATTTAACATAGTTTTAAATTTTAATTTCATTGTATACAATAAATAATTAAAAATATTCTTAAAATTCTATAATTTTTTCTCTTCAAAGTTAAGAAAGTTTGATTTAAATCATGTTATTTTTAAATATTTTTATAAGTTTGAAAATATAAATATGCTTTTTTTTAAATGTAAATCCTTTTTATTTTATTTTAAATAATGTTTGTAATATTTAGAGATAAATATGTTTTTTTCAAATATAAATAATTATTTAAATTCTTAATAAGTATAAATTCAAAATATTTTGTAGTAATATTTAAAAATTCTTTTGATGGGTTGCCTTCTTACAAAGTGGTGTGGATTTTCTTGAATAACATTATGTTGACAATTAAGGTATAATAGGTTTTACCATCTAAAAAAATAAACACTTTGAGTGATAATAAGTTTTACCATCTAAAAAAAGTAAACAATTTGAGTGATGATGGGTTTTTCCATCTAAAAGAAAAATATACAATTGAGCATGTGTTTCCTCTTAGGAGGTCACGGGTTCAAATCCAGAGGGGGTAGTGTATGTACACCTCTGTAGACTTTAGCAGTTAAATCGCTGCGCAGAGGGGGGTCCCTTGTCCCACAAACAAGGGGGTCTCATACACCAATTTGGTATCTTGCTTGGCAGTGACCTTAAAAATAGATTATTATTATTAGAAAACCCAGTTCAATAATGTTTTACATAATATCATTTTCTATAAAAAGCATTATGTTTTTTTCATATAATTTTTTTTGAAAGTAATTAAATTAAGACATTAAAAGGTCTTGAAAAGTTACTAAGCTATGAAACTATCTAAAATTATGTCTTATTTAGACTAGGTCATTCAAAAAAATTTGTGTTTATCTTCAATCATTTTTGTCTCACAGATTTTATAAATTGGCTCTTTCAAAATGTTTGGGTACTCAGTATTTTGTAGCCTAGTATAGGGGAGATGATGTCACTTAATGTAAGCATAACTTATGCAAAAAAAATTAAAACTAACATAGATCTATTTTGAATCCAAATCTTTAAAGCATTGAAAGTCCAAATCTATAAAGTATTGAAAGAGATCAATTTTTTTGATGTGTAAATTTTTAAATCTTTGTTTTGGGTAAAGTTATATGATAGTCCAGTTTTGGGGAAATGATGCCACATAATGTAACATATCTTACATGAAAAAATTAAAACGAATATAGATCCATTTTAAACCCATATATATATATATATAAACATAAATCTAGAAAATATTGTATTTATAAAAAAAGTTGCAGCCAACCAAGCATACAAAAATAGGAGGTCTGAGATCTGCATAATGCACTGTAAGAACCCAGAATTTTAGAATTGTTTGAACCGATAGCTAGAAGCTTAAACTTGCAACTATGCCAAAGAAAACTAGTATCACCCTTCAAAGGGTAAATTCGAACATAGATACCTAAAACAAAAATGCAAAAAAACATGAAATACCCATTGAGGTAGAATTACTCCTTCTGCGTTCCCTTTGGGTATTTAACTGGCTGGACCACTGAGGCTTCCTCCATTGCTTGGTATCTAATTGGGGATTCATGGATATGGCTGCTTTGATTCATATTGACCAATTTCTGTAAATCCTCCTTCATATAACCTATTGTACCCATTAACTTGTACAGGTCTCGGTGGTTGTCCTTAATTCAAGCATCTTGATTTCCCATATGATGAGCCATCCATTTGACATATTTCGATGTTGCACTTCCTTCAGTAACTCCTCTGTTTACTATATCATAGAGCCACCTTAAATGCCGCTTGATATCCGTGGAGGTCTTCCAGAGTAACTTCCTTATCTGCCATATCTTTCTGGGATGAAATCGAAACAGAATGCGCAGAGCAGTCTTTCACTTGAGGGTTGGGAAAACGATCCTTGCCAAAGATGCTTAGGGAATCCAATGAAAAGGAATAAGAATCGGCGAAGGGCAGGATTTCTGCACCAGTCAGCCAATTCACTACGCCTGTGTAGGGACCTTTCACTGAACCAATATCCAAAGCTGCACGAGATGACCGGTTTGTTGAACTAGGAGTATTTTCATTCACCACTACACAGAAATCAGAAGTGTTTTCATTCACAACAATGAAGAAATCAGTAGAATAGGAACCTTTCACTGAACCAGGAGAAATTTCATTCACATCAGCACAAAACTTAGACCCTGCATTTCTGGGGAAACATTCACTGCACCGTAGAACTCATTCATTGCATCGACTGAATTGAAATGAGCATTGGGAGCTGAAGGAGCCTTCATTGAGACGTCTTCCTGAATTCGTGCAAACCTTCTCGTCCATCTGAGTGGGACAGAGACTACATTAAATCCCTTCACATGGGCTATGAAGGGATAGGTGGGCCCCGGTAGCCATGCAGCCACTGGTTGGAGGATCGCCGGAAAGTGAAGGGTTTTCTCCCTTCAAATAATTTCATTATTCCCTTGCTTGGCATGAATATCGTGAGGCAAGATCTAACATTGGAGTTAGTCTACCCTTGGAACGGAACCTTTTAACCTTGCAATTGTCCCTATGGGACATAAAATATATTGTTCAAATTGCCTTTCACCTTGGAAAATCCCAATTTTAGCTTGGCACCTTGGTTTTCCAGCATGTCTTCCTCTGAATTGTTGCCTTTGAGGATGTAAAAATAGGAGACTTGAACGTTTACAGTGACTTGTCGAATGTGCTCATACATTCTTCTTATTTTTACTGCTCCTTTGTTGTAGCCATTGATCATTTTATTGATGACTTGTTTGGAGTCTCCTAGAACAATAACTTTGGTGATATTGAGTTTCTTCACTAGTTCTATTCCGAAGAAGAGCGCAAGCCATTCAGCTTCATTATTGGTTTTCCGACCAAGTCCCCAGGCATAAGACGACACTATACTTCCTCCGGCCGCACCTGCCTCCCCGACCCATATCTAATTTCATGAGATGTAAATGTTTAGTTTTTGTTTGGGTAAAGTTATGTGTTATTGCATGAGAGTTGGAAAGTGCTCTATAGTTCAATATGAGCTTAGATGATGTCACACAATATAACATAACATATGAAAAAAAAAATAAAGTTGGTGTAGATATAAATCTATCAAGCATAGAGAGCTAGTGAATTTTCAATTTTAATTTTTAACCCACTTTGTCACAGATTTTACAAATTTATTCTTCCCAATGTATTTGGGTTAGTCCAATGATTAATGACGTTTTGGAAGCAATGAATATTGATCCTAATTTTAACAATATTCATTTTATTTTTAAATCTCAAATGTAAAACTTACTAGTTAATTTTTTGCTACACACCTTATGTTAATAATAAATAGCAAACAGGTTGTCAGTCGGCATTAGGCCGCAAGTCCTTTATTCTGACACTAAATGTTATATAGACACAAATAATAACTCTTGAGTTTTATATAACTATTTTCTCTTCAAAGATATCATTCATCAATGACATTACTGAAAAGAGGTATGATGGTAATTTTTTCTCAATTCCAAGGGCACTATAATATATTTAATTGTATTATTTATATTAGCATAATGTGTGTTTTATGAAATATGTTTAAATGTATAGTTTTGTGGGTTAACTTAAGTGCTTGATTGCTTAGAGCTTCAAGTGCCTAAAATTTTACCAAAATATATACTTGTTGGCTGCCTCTATATGCACTTCAATTGCAAATTGATATAATCAACGTTTTGGGTTAATCCCTAGGCTAGTTGTTTGTTTGTATGTACTTCACTTGATATTATCAACATTGACGGACTCACTCACTTGATATTATCAACATCGATGGACTCACTCACTTGATATAATCACTCACTTGATATAATCAACGCATGATATTATCAACATTGATGGACTTATACTAGTTACCATTACGTACCATTAACAAAATGCAAGAAGTATCCTAAGGAAATGCCTTCTTGAATGCATATCATTCATCATTATTTTAATCATTCACATTATTAATTCTTATTTCTTTCTAAAAGAAAAGGAATGAAGTTGCTCAACTGAAGGGAGAAAGGAACAACGCATATCCCTTATGGTTGAGCTATTGAGCTCAAACACAATATTTGTTTACATACCAATATCTCATGTTCAGTCACTTACGATCCATCCTGATCAACCTACCCTTTGATGTTGTCAATTGAGGAAATACTTAAGCCCGAAAGTCTATATGCATTCATGTGTCCATACCCTTACTTTGTTGGCAACCATTAGGTTGATAATTTGTTGCATCATTCATGTGTCTATGCCCTTATTTTGTTGGCAACCATCAGGTTGATAATTTGTTGTATATGATTAATGGTTTTTTCAATTGAAGGATTGTCATACGTGCATGCAATGATTTTGGGGTTTATACTCCATGGTTGAATGATGTCCAGAGCGGATGTGGTTATTATTATACTGGATTTAGTATTTGCATTGAATTTGGTTTATATACCAGTTTGCCCGTTGGATTGTGGAAAAAAATGGCCTAAAACATTGAGCTGGAGGTCATAACATGTTTATCGGACGCTATGTATTTTGATTGCAATTGTAAATTGTTGTTAGCATATATTAATGCACTTCTATTTGTGATTGAAAGGGTCAAACCGTAGATAATGGGTTTCATTTCCATTTTTAGAGTGATGATGTCTGGTGTGTGGTTTCACCATTATTTCATGGGCCATAACTCAAATAGTATACATGATAGAATCCATTGGTGTATACATGACATGGCTATGTTCTTACACTCAATATTGTTAATTAATTGTTGAATGATTTATGGATATCATGGATGTTTTATATAATATGCTTCGCTGCTCATTAATTTCTATGCTATGCTCCAAATGATATGCTTGTTGTTGTAGGTGGATGTTGAATATTCCCTCCTTCCTAAGGGGCTATAATTTTATTATCATGAAAGTTATATGCAGTTGTTGTAACATTTAATTTCAATTTCAAATGTCTATTAATTTTGTATTTTATAAATATCATTGTTATAAATTTTATATTTTTAAAAATATAAATTTCATACTTCATATATAAATGATCACATATCCCTAGATTAATTGGATTAAAAAACTATTGTGGTTATGCTTATCATATATGCATACCTAAGTTCGATATCATAAAAACAATAAGCAACCTTTCCTATATATATATATATAACAATCTTATTTTGATAACTATTTAGATGGGTTTGTAGTCAATGATGATTGTCATGTTTATATTGGTGGATGATGAACATGCACGATACTATTTAGAGTAGATTGCTAAGAATTTTTTCTTACCCATTTCCCCTTTAATCCACTTACCCTACTGTATGCCTAGTTTTAAAATGTTATGCACTTTTCTTTTATCTAATGGATCCATACATTCATAGGTGTTGAATTATGCAAGGTTCAAGTTGTTTTTTCTTCCATATGCATTATTGTGACTATTAAATGAATAATCATGATAGGGAGCTTCCACTATTGAATGGATAATCATGGTAGGGAGCTTCTACTCTTCTTACTTATAAGGAGAACTTTTATTTTTTTATCTTACAGGATCAATCACTCAACAAGTTCATAGTAAATTTAATTTTGTAATGGAAACTTCTATTATATTAAAATAGTTGCTTTTATTGTTGTTTTTGTTTATGAGTTATTTAGTAATGCACCTGATAATATGTAGATATGGGAACATGTTTAATTTTGAACAACCATGAACATGTATATTTCAAATGTTGGATCAATTACTCAAGAATTTCTATCTTTTGAGTGGACACAATTCATTTCGTAATGGAAACTTGTATTATATTAAAATAGTTGCTTTCATTGTTGTCGATTGTTACAAGTTATCTATTAATGCACCCGTGATGTGTAGATAATGGAACATGTTTAATTTTAAACAATCATGAATTTATGTTTGGAAGGGTGAATCTTTTTTAAGACTATATGAGAACAATGATTTGATGTACATATTTTTATGTATATATGAACCAATATTCATAATGAAGTGGAGAATTTTTTTATTGGTCTTTTTTTATAAATACATGAACTTTATGGAGTTATATGATAATAAAAAAATAGTTTTCACAAATCTCTATGAATTTCTTTTTGACTTGTGGATGCAAAAAAGGCATACAATAGTATTAGGTTGGTTCCCTTACTTTTCCTAAGATCCTTGTCTTATTTGACTAAAGTGAATTTCCAAGTTTCAACTATGCAAAAGATGTATTAAGTTCTTGATAAATTAACTTTTGGAGGAAATTAAGAGGGCATATATGACTCTTCACCTACCCACCTATTCCTAATAAAAGGAGAGAAGGATACTTACCCAAAAGAAGATGAAAGAAATATATCATGCTTGTGTTTTACTTATGTAATTGAAATCTATGTAATTGAAATCTATGTTTTATTTATGTAATTGAAATCTATGTTATTTTAAATTAAATTTATATAACGACCTACAAAGGCAACGATGGATTCTATATAGGTCCAACATTAAGGTGAAAATGAGCTTTACCATCTTTCGAGGGTATATTCATTAATTGTTTTTCGTGAATTATCTTATATATTTGAAGCTAACTCAATGATGATTGCAAATACTTTCAAACGATGTGGATGTAGAATCATTTAAATGATTCTTCACCATCTAAAACTTATTTTAATGTGTTTCTATTGGTTGTCAATAGTATATGGTTTTGTAAACATCCCATTTTAGGAGTTGATTTAGTTGTATGACTTATTAGGTTATTATTTCATTGTATTGCACTTTGATATCAATAAAATTATATATATATTCAATTTTTTCTTGCTTGAAAAACATAGTTTCTGTAACATTTACTTTTAGAAGACATTAAATTTTTTTATAGTTGTATTTTTCACTTTTGTATTTGGATAAGTATTAGATGCAAGAAAAAAAAGAAGGCTAGCAATCTTGATCTACATCTAAAACAAAAAATATAATATTAATTGGAAGATAAAATAAATCATTAGCCTAAGGTTAATTTTTAAAATTAACTTGGACATATCTAAGAAGACCTAGTACCTTTAAGGTGGAAATGTGTTGTTAACTCAACTTCAAGTAATTAACTTAATCCCATAGTTGGTGTGTTTTGGGATTAAAAAGTAACCTAGGCTAAGTTCCCAATTGTCCCCTTAAGTGCCTTATAGGGATGGTTTGCATGTTTTTCTGGGGCTGCAAATTCTACCATCAACATAAATGGAAGCTATATTGAGGAAAAAGGCCCGCGCTGTATTTTAATTTTCTCTTTTTTATGTGACTTTGGTGTATGTTCACTACTAAGAAATATCACTGAGTTTGAGCCTATTACTGAGATCAGATAATGAATAAGAAATATTTTAGAATAGTTTGTGAAGTTTGTGATTGAATCTATTTTAGGGTCCAAAATTCATTCAGCAGTGAACATGGCTTCCCTATCTAACAATAATTCAACCTCAGGGTATATAGGTGCTTCATTTTCTATCTCTACTACTATTGGCAATATGTTTATTCAATTTAACCCTATTCTTGGGAAAAGTAATCCTAAAAAATTGATACAGAATCTAGGTATTTTTCAATAAGATGTGGATGTTGATGCCACCCTATGGCATGTATCTTCTCCTTTGAATATTGTGCCAGCTACTAATCCCTTGTCTATTTTTTTTGGTTTGAATGCTCGTTACTCGGGGCCATTGCATTGAACCATTGTCCAAGGAAACGCAACCCAAGGGCATCTAAGCCGTCAAAGTCACATGGGTATTGCACCCAGCCTAGGACACACCAACCCTTAACATGAATGTATTTTTTGGTTTCTCCTCCCAACTGTCACGTCCCCTCCCCTTGTCTCACCGATGGAGAGGACGTGACTACACTGCTCTGCCATCATAACCGGGGATCTAGCCCCATGAACATAATCCAAAATGCATTGAAAGTAAAACATACATATGCAGATGTATAACAAATGCAAGATTATACATCGGAAGCAAATCTCATTCAACACATTCATAATGTTCATAATAATTCATAAAGAAAATACATTGCAGAATTAACACAAGAAATACTTATCTTTAAAAGGATTTGTATCGTAACTAGCTATATCACTGCAATGTTCCACCCAACCATAGGACAGTGCGCTCATCGACCTCTCAGCACCACTGCCACCCTCGATCTGGGCATGATTTCCATAAGGAACTAGGGAACATCAGTCTCACACATAGCCAAACACAACCAAGGTACAACCCAGCCAATTTACAATTGGGTTTATCAGGATGCTAAGGCAGTGGAAAGGATGAATTGATTCACTATTGAGCTCAACCACAGAGCTATGGACACCTGCACCAGATCTATCTAGCTTGGAATCCACAATACGTACACACCCAACACAAGGAGGTATTCCCTTCACTGCTACACAGTCCCTCAGGCCATACCTTCCCTTCCAGTGTTCTTAAGGGTGCACATCGAAGATTTGACAGCCCTTCTTGATACGTCTGTGAGTTTCCTCTCTTCATTAGGTTTATCAATCCAATTCTGAGCCTCTTCCACTCCTAAGTCTTCCATACCAAAATAGGGATGCATATAACAACAAAAATACAACTGTTGGGTATGAGGAAAATGTCCTGGGAACCAGAAATGAATTGGTGTAAGGGAAAACAAACACGGGAGATAAAATATGATTTCAGAGACGTCTATGCGCTTCACAGGGGGAAAAATGTTAGATTTTTAACATTAAGCTAGCATAACATTAGGATCTTTAACTGAGAGAACAACAATCACAACAATCAAACACAAGAGACAATGAACACAGTGTTTTTCCTCGGGGAAACCATAAATGGAGAAAACCCCGCAAATTCCTCAGAGATAGAATTAACACCAAAAGTAAAAACCCCAAAAAAGTAAGATGATCTCCCGACAGCAGTAACCTCTTTCTAATTCATTGCCCCAATGTCTTTCTCCCTTGACCCAATGTCTTTCTCTTCATTAGCTATGCGCTACAATTGAGTGTGAGTGAGTGTGTGATAAATAGAGAGGCTAGCTCTCTATTTATACTAATTCTTGACTTGAATAAACCCAACTAGGGCCGAATTCACTAGGTGAGTCTAATAACCCTAGTGCCCTGGAACTGCGGGGACTTTAACCCTTAGACAATAGGAGGGTTACCCACCTTGACTTGACATGACTTGTTTACATTATAAAAACTCTTGATAGGTACATCGGGGCATGACATGACTCAAGTACATTACAATACATCCTGGAATAAACATCGGGTTACAATACATAAGAAATACAAGTGAATACATTTCGAAGTTACAATTACATCAACACTCCCTCTTAACTAGGAAGGTATTCTCTCGACATAATTTAACAGCACAAGTCTTCTTCTCTGTATCATCTGGATCATCATCAAGCTCTCATTATATTCATCTTCAAGTCATCTTTCATCATCGGATCTAGATCATTACTCGTTCTGGATCATCATCACTAGATATGGATCATCACTTGATCTAGATCATCATCACTGGATCTGGATCATCACTGGATCTGGATCATCACTGGATTTGAATCATCACTGGATCTTGATCATCACCGGATCTGGATCATCACTGGATTTGGATCATCACTAGATTTGGATCATCACTGGACATCATCATTGGATCTGGATCATCACTCGATCTGGATCATCACTGCTGGATCATCATCACTAAAATCATCACGGGTGCTATCTCATGATTCTTCTCGTCACAGGAAGTTCTACAGAGCCAACCCTTTTTCATGCTGGGTGTAGGCCTAGCCTCCATGTAAGTCTTTCTCAGCGCTTATATCTGACCCTAAGTTAGAATGGCCCATCCAGCACTTATATCTGACCTTGACTCATTAGAAAGGCATGCCTAGCACTCACATATGACCATGAGAGGAACTTAATCCCCTCACCATGTTAGAATGGCCCAGCCCTTACATCTAACCATGGAAGGAACCTCATCCTCTCCCATGTCAGAATGGCCCAGCCCTTACATCTGAACTACTCGTTAGAATTTCCCAGCACTTATATTTGACCTGCTCGTCAGAATGGCCCAACACTTATATCTGGCCTACTTGTCAGAATGGCCCAACACCTATATCTGACCTACTCGTCAGAATGGCCCAACACTTATATTTGACCTACTTGTCACAATGGCCCAACACTTATATCTGACCTACTCGTCAGAATGGCCCTACACTCACATATGGTCATGTGAGAACACATCCCATAGTCATATCAAAATGGCCCCCAGTCCTAGACTAAGCTTTCTTGGTAACTAACCAAGTGCCTCCATTCTCCCAGAGAATGGCATCAGCCCTTATATCTAATCAAGTGGGAACCAATCCCTCAATCACATCAGAATGGCCATGCGCTCACATATGATCATGTAAGACTACATATTATAGTCGTTTCAGAAAGGCCCTCAGTCCTAGACCAGGTATTCCTGGTAACCAACCAGGAACCTCCATTCCAAGAATGGCAACAACCCTTATATTTGATCATGTAGGAACCAATCCTACAGTCATATCAGAATGGCTCAGCACTCATATCTAACATGGAAGGAACCAATCCTCTCACCATGATAGAATAGCTCATACCTTACATCTGACCATGGAAGGAACCAATCCTCTCACCATTTCAGAATGGCTCACGGACTCATCACTTCCCCTTGGAAGGAACCTCGATCTAGAGAACACCAAGCTTCTCCCTAAAGTACTCAAACTTCACTCTGGCTAATGGCTTTGTCAACACATTAGCTATATGTTCATATGTAACATGGAAGGAACCAATCCTCTCACCATGATAGAATAGCTCATACCTTACATCTGACCATGGAAGGAACCAATCCTCTCACCATTTTAGAATGGCTCACGAACTCATCACTTCCCCTTGGAAGGAACCTCGATCTAGAGAACACCAAGCTTCTCCCTAAAGTAATCAAACTTCACTCTGGCTAATGGCTTTGTCAACACATCAGCTATCTGTTCATATGTTGCAATATACTAGAGCTTCACTGCTCCCCTCTGCACCATATCCCTGATATAGTGATACTTTATCTCGATATGCTTCGACTTGTCATGGAATACCGGGTTCTCTGAAAAATTCACACAACTTTGGTTGTCGCAATATATACAATTAGCATCCAACTAGAGACCAAATAAATCAGACAGTAGATTCCTTAGCCATATTTCCTCACAACTAACTAAACAAGCTGTGACAAACTTTTCTTTAGATGTACTCAGTGCCACACAGGATTGATTCCTGCTAAACCAAGAGATCACACCTGATCCCATACTAAAGCAACACCCTGAAGTGCTCTTCCTATCAATGGCACTGCCTACCCAATATGAATCAACATAACCCTCTAGTTTAATCTTCTGACTCACCTCACACTTGAGCCCATAATCAATTGTACCCCTCAGGTACCTCAGAATATGCTTTGCAGCAATCAAGTGAACATGTCTTGGATCTGTCAGGAACTGGCTCAAGGTGTTCACAGAAAATCAAATATCCGATCTCGTGTTCGTTAGGTACATCAAGGACCCAATCATCTAACGATACATCATAGCATCAACCACTTATGATGAAGCATCACTCAATAGCTTCAGGTTCGATGCCATAGGTGTGGTCATGGCCTTGCAGTCCATCATACCAAACCTCTTCAGGATCTCTACCATATATTTCTCTTGTCCCAGGGAAATTCCATCTGCATTCTGCCACACCTCCATGCCTAGAAAATTGTGCATCATTCCCAAGTCCTTCATTTCAAACTAGGCAGCAATATTTCTCTTCGTATCAGTAATCAACCATCCATACCTGTTACAAACAGATCATCTAAATACAGTAGGAGCATCACTAGGTTGCCACCTTCAACCTTGTAGTAAAGGTTGGAATCTGCTTTACTCTTGGTAAAGCCCAAACTAGATAGAAAGCTGTCAATTCTACCGTACCATGTCTTGGGTGCCTGTTTCAAACCATACAGGGATTTCTTCAATCTACATACATGAGACTCCTTGTCATGTGTCTCAAAACTGAGTGGCTGTTCCACATACACTTCCTCTTCTACTACACCATTCAAGAAAGCAGTCTTGACATCCATCTGGTGTGTCTTCCATTTCATTATTGCAGCCAAAGCAAGTATTGATTTGATAGAAGTGTATATGGCTACAAGTGCAAAATTTTCTTCATAATATATTCCTTCTTTCTAGGAGAAACCACGAGTAACAAATCTTGCTTTATATTTTTCTATGCTACCATATGCAACATGTTTGATCTTGTAGATCCATTTGGAAGTTACAACTGACTTCCCTTCTGGTCTTGGGACAACATCCCAAACATCATTTTTCATGATCGATTGGTACTCTTCGATCATAGCATACTTCCATTCTTTCCACTCTATCGCTTCTTCATAATTGGAAGGTTCTCATCGATGAAATCACATAATAATGCTACATATCCGAAGCAGGATTTGGTCCTCTTTCTTTCTCTGTGATTTTCTTCTGGAGCCCCATATCTTTCCGCACCTTGGATAGCTTCTCGTACCCAAGCAGGTTTCCTCTTGTGAGGATTCTTCTCCAGAGGTGGATCTACAGGTCTTTGTGGTTCTTCAAATTCTCGATCTTCTTCTTGAGTTTCTTCATTCATGGTTGTATCATGAATTATGGGTGCTTCTCCTTCTTCAGGTTCTTCAGTACATTTCTTTCTGGATTTGTTGTAAGCTATGTCTTCATCAAATGTCACATCCCTGCTGATGTCGATCTTCTTGGATCCTGGGAAGTATATTCTGTAAGCCTTTGAGCTTTCAGAGTATCCCACAAAGATACCCTTCTTTCCTGAAGGATCTAGTTTTGTTCTCTTCTCTTTAGGAATGTGTATGTACACAGGACAACTGAATATTTTGAGATGGCTGACTTCTAGTTTCTTCCTGGAGAAGACTTCTTCAGGAGTCTTATTCTCGAGTACTCTATGTGGAGTACGGTTCTATACATACACCGTTGTTCTGGCAGCCTCTGCCCATAGATGCATGGGAATATCTTAGACATGAAGCATAGCTCTTGCAGCTTCCATGATAGTTATGTTCTTCCTTTTTGCAATCCCATTCTATTTGGATTGTATGGAGTGGACAACTCCCTCTTAATCCCTGAGTCTTTGCATAACTCTTTGAATTCATTTGATGTGAATTCTCCGCCATTATCTAATCGAAAGGTCTTGATCTTCTTTTCTGTGTGGTTCTCGATCAAGGCTTTGAATTCCTTGAACTTGCTGAATACTTCATCTTTGTTCTTCATGAAGTAAATCCATGTCTTCCTAGAAAATTCATCAATAAAGGAAACATAGTATACATACCCGCTTAATGAACTTGATGACATTGGTCCGTAGACATCGGAGTGGATGATTTCCAAGATTCCTTTTGCTTTTCTTTTGCTACTTGGAAATGTTTTCTTCATGTTCTTTCCTTTCGCACATCCTTTGCAGACCCCATCATGTTTTGCTTGAATTTCTAGAAGACCTTCAATAGCTTTGCTTGCAAGTGGTAGTGCTCTGTAATGCACATGTGCAAGCCTTCTGTGCCAAAGCTCATTTGGCTCTACTGTGTCATGGACCAAGGCTTGTTCTGGATGGCCCTTCAATTTATACAATCCTCCTTATTGTTCTCCAATCACTACTGCATCATCAATAGTCTTTCCTTTTGGCCACATGATGACTTAACCATCTTTTAATGCAACCCTCATTCCTTTTGCATCTAATGCAGATATGGAGTGAAGGTTCTTCTTTAGTCCTGGTACAAACAATACTTCCTTCATTGTCGTAGAATTTCCAGAGTCTAGCTTATAGGAGGATTCCCCACTACCTTTTATTGGATATTGGTAGTCATATCTGAGCTTCACCTTGTGAGGTGATTCATGTTCTGATAGTCTCACAAAGGATTCCTTGAATCCTGTCATATGCTTGGAAGCCCCACTGTCTGTAAGCCAATCATTGCTTCCATGTGTGATATTTCCCATGAGAGAGGAAATCAAAATATATTCTTCATCACTTGAAGAATCTTCACTTTCATATTTGGTCTTCTTTGTGGAAGGTTCATCATCCTCTGTAGCATGAGCATGATGTCTTCTCTTGTTGTTTTTCTTTTTGTGAAGGTTTCTTTTGCTTTTAGGACAATCTCTTGCAAAGTGTCCTATTTCAGCACAAGTATAACATCTGAGTTGAGATTTCTTGAGGGAAGAGTGCTTACCTTTAGAATGATGATGATGATGGTCCCTTCTGGGTTTCTTGGATTGAACTGTGAGAGCTTGATCTTCACTTCCCATCTTCTCTTCTCGAGCTGCTATCTGAGATTCTTCTTGTAAACATTCTTCCCAAAGTCTCCTGAATTTGACTAACTTATTTTTGGCATAGATCCCTTGAATGAAAGAGTCCCATGTCCTAGGGAGACCATTCAAGGTGGTCATTACAATCTCTGCATTTTCCACTTCTTCATCTACTGCTTCCAGTTGTTCCTTGATCTGAGAAACTCTAGTGAAGTAATACTGGATGGTCTCTGCATTCTGAATCTTCACATTGTTCAGTTGGTTTCTCGGAGTCATCTTCCGGTTTATGTTCTTCCCTTCAAACAATTTGGTTAGGGAATCAAACATAGCTTTAGGTGTCTTTAGGGAGGACACTTGTGGTATGAGGTGATCCTTGATTGAATCAACAATAATCCTCTTTGCCATAACCATCTTCTTCTTATGTAAGGCCTTAGCCTCATCTCCCTCTGGAACTGGAACCTCCTCATTGATATAGGAGTCTAACTCATTTTCTTCCATGAATAGGGAAATCCTATACTTCCAGGCTCAGAAGTTATCAACTCCCTCAAGTTTTTCATCAAGCTTGGTATGATGAGACATCTTAACTAAGAACCTGTTGCAGCTGCAACAATTTTCCCAAAATTCTAAAATTTTGGGGCCCTCCTTTACTTTGAATTAGTCGTTTCGTTCCTTGATTTCAGCCTATTGATTTTTGATCTATGATTTGCTGAAGCGTCTTCCAGCACTTGGGGTTGTTATCAATCGATTGATTTTTTCTCATTTCAATGCTTAAAATAATCCCATCTTTAATTGAGTTCATCGTCATTTTGCATATCTTTTAAAACCTTCCTGTATCGGGAGTTAATTCGTTTGACTGTCCCATCGTTGCGGGTGATTTTCAGATCTTGATTGTCTTTTTCGCGCCGACCGTTGCGGGCCTTTTCCAGGTTTAAGCTTTCCTTTTCTCTCCGACCGTTGCACGCGAGTTGTGATTCTTCATCGGGTGGTTTTTGATTCTTTATCGGACGGGTTTGAAGTCTTCTTCATCCGATGCTGTGGACAAATCTCCTTTTCGGGCATCCGCCGTTGCCGATCACTTTGGACTTAGTTTTTCTTTTGCGCCCCGATGTGTGTTTCAGCTTCGTATCGAAACGCTTGGCCATCATTTCCTCCTTCATTGCGGGCGACATCATGCTCTGAGGATCCACTGTTGCGGAAGGTGTCGAGTTGATTGGGCTCCGAGTCGGAGGGCCCGCTGTTGCGGAGGAGTTCGGATTCTTGGTCATCCGAACAAGGGACCCGCCAGTGCCCGATTGTAGTTCACGGGTTCTATTTTAGCCGTGCGGGTGAGTTAGTATTGTGGACCATCCGCCATTACGGAGGGACTGAAGCTCTAGTCGCCCGATGCAACTTTCGTTTCGCGCCCGTTTTAAATGCTCTCGCATGTGTGGCATTTTTTTATATTTATATGGTGTGACGGTATGGGTTTTTGTATTGTTGTTTTGATTATCGAGCACTTTCATGGTGAGCTTAGCGTTGAGATGTCGGGCTTCAAAGGGAGAGAGGATCTAGCTGTCGTTGTACCAGCTTCCAGGTGGAAGAAGTATTCCAACCGCCATCGACTCAGTCGTTCGCCGGATTGCCAGGTAGGTTTATTCCGTCTTTTCCCATCACGTTTGAATGGTTATTGGTTTTCTCCCATATTTTGGGGTCCCCGACGTTTTCCCTCATCCAACTAGGATTTAAGCTTGTGCGAGTGGGTTTTATCTTAACCTTGGGTAAAGGGGGCGTTTTTGACCATTTAAGCCGCTTTCTTTTCGCCTTTAGTCACTGCCTCGCGCGCACAAGGGTTAAAGGGGTTAGGCGCAGACGGCCATTACACCGTCTGTGCCAAGCCTTACTCCGCGACCATGATAGACAAGGAGTGGTCAGATTTTGGGCGCTGCCATGGGGGGTTTGGTAGTTTATTGATTTTCGTGGTGCATCCCCAACCTGTGGACTCTAGCCGTTCCGAAGGCGCGTTTTCGCAGCCCCGACGAGGCAGAGGGTCAGACCTACAGTTGACTGGGAGGAATAGAGTTTTGAAGAGTTTTCGCAGTCGAGCCTAGCCTGTGTTGTTTGCGCCATCCTTCCCGACCCTTTTGATTTTTGGTCACCTAAAACCCTAGTGGGGTAGAGGGGGTGTGTCACTGATTACGCTGCGTTTGTTGAGGATAGCGTGTTGGTCATGTTTTGATGAGGATACCCTGTGCAGAAAAGGGGTTACACCTCCTTGGGGAGGGCGAAATGTACTGTCAGATTAATGTAACTTCTCCGCTACAAGTCGCATGCGTTTCTTTTGTGATGTGTCTGATTGGGTTTTATGGCTAAAGTGTTGATTGGCATGAGCTTGACGCTTTTAATCCTTCTCTGTGTTTGCTAGGAAATAGAATGATAATTGAATACTGCACCTGCATATAATTTACAATGTTTTTGCTTCAATGTATCGCTATCATGGGGAACAGTAGGTCGATCTACAACCGGTTAAAGAACATATCCTGGCCCAGAAAGCTAAAGTGCTACACCTGCAAACTGCGCTAGAAGAAGAAAGATGCCAGGTCCTCCAGATTGATGGTCGACTGGAAGAAATCTTGGAAACCGCTTCTTATTTTGTTGATAGGTCTCAAGACATCCTCAAAGTACTAACTACAAGGATAGCCAAGGTGGAGAACGATGAGGAAGCCCCAGCTGAACTACCATCCAAGGATAAACAAACCCTTAAACGGGACCACGATCTGATAGAATTCACCATCAATACGGCAGAATACTTCCAGAAAACAGTCAAGAAGACCAAGGGAGTCTGCACAGAATTCTTCAAGAGAGCCCTGGTTACCTACAACCGATGTCAGGTAGAAGCCGAGCAGAGGCTATATGAGTTCCCTGATCATGATGCATTTGTAGAAATGTTGCAGAAAGGACAGCAAGATGAAGAAGCTAGAGTACAACACATCAAAGTTATTGATGACCAAATCCTGAAAAATGAAATAGGCCACACAACCGTCAATGTGCAGCTCTTAGAAGAACAGGTGCGATTGAACACAGCCAGGGTAGAGGCCATTAGAAACTAGGCTGAAAAGTTCGAGCTAAGCATTCAGTTTTTAGAGCCCAACTCGTTTGAAGGACTCGCTGCTGAGGCAGCAGTATGGAGAAAATTCTTGGAGAACCAAGCGGGACCCTCCTCTCAAAAGGACCGGTCAACTTTGCTGTAATTTAATAGTTTGTAAAAGGTTTTTTGGAAAAAATGAGACGTTGGGAAGACAAAAGGGTTGGGAAGCCCAAAGGTCACTTTGGGCAGCCCAACCAATTTTTTCTTTTTGTATAAAAATAGGAAACGTAGAGAAGAGAGGGGCTTTTTTTCCCCAGTAAGACTGGAAAGTTATTGTAAGAAGAACTACTTCCTTTTGCAATAAAAATTACAGTTTTCCTGCTGAAAGAAGATTGGTGGGATTTCAAATGTTTTGACATGGATAATCGAAAGATGAACTACTTTGTTTTTCAGCATTGTATCCATGAATCGTGAGATCGTTCTAACCTTATGACCTATGTCTGTGTTTAATGATTTCTGATTTATTTTATGAAATCTCTACCATGAGTAATGTATGCTTGTCATAAACAATTAGCTATCTGGTTGTGAAATACCTTTCGCTGTTCATGTGTGTAAAAGATAATGCCAGCTATCTGTAATTGCTTTTATTACGCGTGCACATCCACATTACTCATACATGTTAATCACAAGTTGGCTCCCTGGGGATAGGATAGGTAGATAGATAGGTAAGCATTTAGATAGGTAGTCTTTTCATTTCTGCATGAGTGTTTCAGATGCATGGTGAGCCTAAGACGAGAGGTAAGAACCTGTGCATCACTTTGTGAATGCTCCTTGCATCCTTCACCACCCTGCATTTAGTTAGCAATTTGCATTTCATACTTAAGTCAAAAATACAAATTCTGGTGGACCGGGCCGCAACCGGTAAAACCCTTGTTTGTTACTTTGACCTGCGGTAGCCGGACCGTAAACCGGACGGATTCCCTATACCAAACAATCAACGGGATAGTTGGGAATGTTGATTGGGGAGAATCCCTTACTGTTGTCACCTGTGAATTTCCAGGCCTCAACAGAACCTCAAATGGAAATACAAAAGATTTAGATCTTACCAGGTCAAGATGTTGGATCTGGATTTGGAGCTGAAATTCTGCAGTGCTGGTTTAGGAGCATATTAGGGTTTTTCATTTCCAGAGTTCTATCCAACCAAATGCTTTGATCTTGATCCCTAACTTTGATTTTGGGGAGGAGATCAATCCAGGCCTAAGCTCACTGAAAAATTCCACTTCTATGAAAAGCCCTAATTTTTGGCAGTAGTGTCGGGTCCAAAACTGAAAAACCTCAGAATTGGATTTTGCTTCGACAGACAGATGCGCCCTAGGGAGGAGATTTATTCCAACCTTATTTTGCTGAAAATATGTGGAGAGAGATCCACAAAGTAGGAAGCCCTAGTTCCCACAGCTGAATATTGTCTTCTTCTCAGGTCAGATCTAATACCATTTTAGATTTTTAACATTAAGCTAGCACAACATTAGGATCTTTAACTGAGAGAACAACAAGCACAACAATCAAACACAAGAGACAATGAAAATAGTGTTTTTCCTCGGGGAAACCATAAATGGAGAAAACCCTGCAACTTCCTCAGAGATAGAATCAGCACCAAAAGTAAAAACCCCAAAACAATAAAATGATCTCCCGACAGCAGTAACCTCTTTCTTCCTTGCTCCAATGTCTTTCTCTTCCTCAGCTATGTTCTACAACTGAGTGTGAGTGAGTGTGTGATAAATAGAGAGGCTATATCTCTATTTATACTATTTCCCAACTTGACTAAACCCAACTAGGTCCGACTTCACTAGGCGAGTCTAATAACCCTAGTGCCTCGAAACTGTGGGGACTTTAACCCTTAGAGAATAGGAGGGTTACCCACCTTGACTTGACATGACTTGTTTACATTATAGAAACTCCCGATAGGAACATCGGGGCATGACATGACTCAAGTACATTACAATACATCTCGGAATAAACATCGGGTTACAATACATAAGAAATACAATTGAATACATTCCGAAGTTACAATTACATAAACAAAAAATACCTCTTCAAACCCCCAAATCGTGAATCTACCTTCCCAGCCACTAAACAATACAAAAATGAATTCCCATGCATGGAGAATTGGAGAAAATTGCAAAAAAAAAGAATGATAATGCCCCAGCTATCTCCAGTTGTGTGAGGAAGGGAAGAGCATGGGTGAGTAATGGAATGGGTAGCAATTGTTTTGGGTGATAACTTGCCCCATAAGCAAAAATTAGTTTTCCAAAAATTATGGCTTTTCCCAATACAAATTTGACTTCGATACTCTTCCATTCCCAAGGAATTAACTACCTCAACCAACTTCTAGAAGAAATAAATGATTCGATGAATAAGACAAAAAAGGTAGTTGGCAACTTTATGGTTTCTCCCATTGACATTTGACTTTACCCTATTGGCTCAAAGGTTTGAATAATTTCCCTCCCTATTCCTTGTGAAATCATGCCCCCCATCTCTTTGTTGCATTGACATAACTAGTTGTGGGTATTTTTTTATTAAATTTCATATTTACATGATGTCTCATTTTATAATGTGCCTAGCTAGCATGAAAACCTTATGTATCGATTTTTAACTTCCGATACATAAAACACTAAATCGATGGTGGGGCCTTGGCCTTTAGCTCCTCACCATGATTTAATAATGATATTTACCTCATATACATTTTAATGCAATAGAGGTCAAAATCGAGATATTACATTCCCCTCCCCCTTACATTAGCACTGTCCTCAGTGCTCTTCAAAATTGAACAAAAACGGATGTGCCACTCTCATGGCATCCTCTAGCTCCCATGTAGCCTCATCAGGACCGTAGTGCTTCCATTACACCTTTACCTGTCCAACAGCTCGGTTCTGGAGCATTGTGACCTTCTTCTCTAGGATGCATAGTGGCTTGGTTTGGAACTCTACCTTGGGTTCCACCTAGATCACATCCCAATTAATCACATGGTTAGGATCATGTACATATTTCTTAAGCAAAGAGACATAAAAAAATTATGAGCTCTAGTGCTAGCAGGTAATACAAGTCTATATGCAACTGGCCCTATTCTTTCAAGAACTTCAAATGGCCCACAATATCTAGGTGATATCTTAGCACAAATCCCAAGCCTCAATATAAGATAAAAATGATCCCCAACACTGAAATCCCTATGCACTCTGTGCTTATCTGCATAGCTCTTCTGTCTATCTCGGGATTTCAAGGTGCACCTGATCTTTGCAACTTATTGTTCCATTTCCCTAAGCAATTCTGGACCAGAAAAAATTATATTCACTGGATTATCCCAAGTCACTGGTTTCCTACACCTTCTTCCATATAAATCCTCATATGGACTCATTCCCAGTGATGCTTGATGCCCGTTATTATACACAAACTCTACCAAGTGTAAATAATCCTCCCACTTGGATGGTTTGTCCATTACATACATGTGAAGCATGTCTTCAAGCACCTGATTTACTCTCTCTATTTGTCCATCGGTTTGAGGATGGTAGGCGATGCTAAAGTTCATCTTTGTACCCAAATCTGCAAAAGGAACCTTCCAAAAATTGGAAGTAAACTTGGTATCCCTGCCATAAATGATTTCCTTAGGCAATCCATTCAATCTGAAAATTTCCTTCATGAAAATATTTGCAATGGAATTGGCTTTATATGTGGACTTGACTGGTATACAATGTGATGCCTTTATTAACTTTTCCGCAACAACCATGATGGAATCATGTTGTCTCATAGTCATGGGAAACCCTGTAATAAAATCCATGTAAATGACTACCCATTTCCATTCCGAGATTGGAAAAGGTTGTAATAAACCTGTTGGGTGTTGACCTTCAACCTTCAACTACTGACATTTCACGCACTTAGAAATATACTCAGCAATTTTCTTTTTCATTCTTGGCCAAAAATACTGCTTTCTGGCTGTAGTGATTGTTTTCTAATATCCTGGGTGATAAGAATATGGAGCTTGATGAATTTAATCCATAACAATCCTCCTCAAGTCTGCTACATTTGGAATATAAATTCCATTCTTACAAGTAAGAATCCCATCTTCTTCCAATTGATATCCTCTATACTTCCTTTCAAGGTTTTTCTGCTGCAGCTTGTCCTTTATATGCATGTACTTCATCCTCAGCAACATGGTTAATAATCTGCTGCCTCAAATCTGGTTTGAAAGTACTAAGAGATGCCACATGCATTTCATGTACCTTTCTTCTGAGTGCATCAACCACATTGTTTTCTTTTCCTTTTATGTGTTTGATTTCAAAATCAAATTCACACAAAAACTCCAACCATCTAGCTTGCCTAGCATTTAAAGTTGGCTGATCAAACAAGTATTTCAGACCACAATGGTCTGTCCTCACCTCAAATTTCCTCCCCATTAAGAAATGTCTCCACATCGTTAGAGCATTTACTATGGCTGCAAGTTCTAAATCATGAATAGCATAGATATTCTCATGTTCCTTCAAATTTCTTGACTCATAGGATACCACGTGGTTGTCTTGCATAAGAAATCCTCCAAGTCCTTGATTGCATGCATTGGTACACACCACAAAGTCTTTTTTTGGGTCTGCAATTTTCAAAATTGGTGCACTCGTAAGAAGATTCTTCAACCGTTGAAAGTTTTCTTCACATCTTAGTGTGCATTCAAACTTTATTCCCTTCTTTTGCAAAGAAGTGATTGAATGTGTGACCTTGAAGAATTCTTCAACGAACCTCCTATAGTACCTGACAAGTCCCATAAAGGATCTCACATCATTCACATTTCTTGGAGTTGGCCAATTCATAATGGCCTCAATTTTCTCAAGGTCCACAGATATTCCTTCGTTTGAGATAATTTGACCCACATAATGAATTTTATCTTTATAAAAGTCATATTTACTCATTTTTACATACAACTTATGATCCCTTAGAAATTGCAATGCCATTCTCAAATGTTCTTCATGCTCTTCTTCATTCTTAGAATAAATACGAATGTCATTTAGGAAGACAAGAACAAACTTGTCCATATACTTGCTATAAACATTATTCATGAGACACATGAATGTAGTTGGCGCATTTGTGAGATCAAATGGTACCACAACAAACTCATATTGCCCATACCTTGTTCTAAAGGTTGTCTTATGAATATATTCCTCTTTGATTCTTACCTGATGGTAACCAGACCTCAAGTCAATTTTTGAAAATACCTTTGTTCCTCTTATTAGATAAAAAGGTCATCAATTCAAGGTAATGAATATTTATTCTTCACAGGAACTTTGTTCAACTGCCTGTATTCAATACATAACCTGAGTGTCCCATCTTTCTTTTTCAGAAATAGAACTGGTGCTCCCCATGAGGATACACTCAGCCTAATATATTTGTTTTCCAACAACTCTTGTAACTGCATTTTTCAGCTCTAGCAATTTTGGTGTGCTCATCCTGGAGGGTGTCTTGGACACTGGTGCGTCTCCCGGCACAAGGTCAATTGTACAATCAATGTCTCTCTTTGGAGGAAGTCCTGGAATCTCATCAGGAAAACATACCTGAATTCTTGCAATACATGATAGTCCTCCAACTTCGGATTTTCATTTTCTGTTTCCTCCAAAACATGGGATGCATACAATCGACAACCTTTCCTACAAAACTTTTTCAACTGCATTGCTGAAACCTGCGTAACAGAAATCACATTTGGAATGCCTCTTACAACCCTTGGGTTTCGTTCTTCATCTATGTATTCAAGTGTCTTGCTATAGTAGTCAAGTTTAACCTTGTGTGCTTCTAACCAGTCCATTCCAATGAGGATATCATAGGAACCAAGTGACATAATATTTAGGTTTGCATAAGTGAATAGCCCATCCATATCTAATGGAAATTTCTCTACAATTTCAGTAACTTTTCTCTTGGTTCCCGTGGTTAGTTGAACTAACCATGATTTGCTATGCTTTAATTTCTTAAAAGCACAAATATCAACAATTTTAGGAGTGATATAACTATGAGTAGATCCTTGGTCAATAAAAATAGAAGCAGATTACTTAGCAATCTTACCTTCAACTTCAACCACAGTTGACTGATGATCCGTCTGGCAGTCCTCTAGTGTTGCATATATTCTAGGGATGGTCCTAACCACTTGAGCCATGGTTTCAGCTCCTTAGATTTTGTGAACTTGACTTACATTCCCATTCCGATGCAGACAGTTCCTAAGCATACGGTCTCCACCACATCCTCAACATTGAAGTGGTTCTCTTGGCTCCTTTGAATCTCTTGGCTTGTCTCCCATCATTCTGGATGGCTTAGTCACAACTTGTGATGGCTACCTTTGCTGATTTCGGAAGTGAGAGGGTTTGAAACTTTTCTTCCTTTGGTCAAACTTCTCATTCCTCTTGTCCTTCCATGCCTTATGGAAATCAGATTTGAAGTTTGTTTTGATCATAGCAATACTTGGCCTTCCTTATTACCTCTTCTAGAGTTAGACGTTCATCAAATTCAATCCTATCTTTATATGCCTGAGGTTTCCCACTTAGAAAACGTTGAATTTTCACCTTATCATCTTGAATATACTTGACATACCTCAGTAGTTCCAAGAATTTGTTTGCATATTCTTCCATGGTCAATTGTCCCGATTTCAGCTCATGGAACTATTTAATATTATCATCGTAGTACCTATCAGATAGGTACTTCTGCTTGAAATATTTCCACACAATCCTTCTTTCATTGAGCTTCTTCACTTTCCTGAGGTGCTCCCACCATATAGATGCTCTTCCGTTTAAGTTGAAGATGGAGAACCTTGCCTTCATATTTCCATAGTAGTATTGGACATGGAAATACTTTCTCATCCCAAGAAGCCAAGCTTCAGCTTCTTGACTAGATTTTACCTCACCATCAAATGTAGGAGGATTTGCCTTCTTAAATTACCCATTTGAATTGTTCTTGTAATGCCTCTTCCTCTTACTCCTGTCATATGAAGAGCTTGAACCCTCAATGGATTCTTCAGAGTCAGATGATCCACTGGAAGATATTTCTAGAGCATATGTTCTATCTCTTTAAACTCTTCTTGAGCGATTGGACCTCTTGCGGGAATTTCTCCTTGAGCTACTTCTACTCCCTTTTGGATTTGTTGTCTTATGCCCAGTGTAACAGCTCGGTTTTGACCCCATTTACATTAAATGCATTATGATGTCAATATATTGTAATTAGTCATAGTGTGGAGATAAAGGCAAAAAGGAACACCATATATTATCGTTTTTATGTTTCAGCGATTAAATCAGTGCCGATTGTATTTTGTTCTAACCAGGCACGTTATGATTTTTAAATCATCATGTAAATATACAATTAATTAAAAACCCACAACCAGCTATGTCAAGTGAACAATAATGAGATTGGGGCATGATTCCTAAGGATAAGGGGCGGGGGGGGGATATTCAAACCTTTGGGGCCAGTGGGGAAAATCCAAATGTCAAAGGAAGAACCCATCAAACTGTCAACTACCTTTCTTGTCTTACTCACCTAATCATTTATTACTACCAGAAATTGTTTGAGTTGGTTATTGCATGGGATGGGCAAGGTATGACAGCCCAAATTCTAATTTGAGAAGCCTTCAGTTTTTGGGAAACACATTTTGACTCCTTGGGCAAGTAAAAACCCGAAAACGTATACCATTCTACCATGCTTTCATGTTTTTCATATTTTCCCTTCACGTGAGCTCTCTCAAGCATTCAGAACTTCTTATGTGTGAAACCATTCACGTTTTTGGTTGTTACCTCATTTTGCTCAGGCTGCGAAATCATTTTTGGTGATTATCAGTGGCTGAGTTTCCTTCCCCACGTTTTGTTGCATTTTCCCCACTATTTCCAAGCTGGAAATCATTTTTTTGGCAATGCCTAGTGAGGGTAAGAAGAGACCCACGATTTTGGGCGTCGTTGAGTCCGTTTTGGCCACGTTAGGGCCAAAACTTCCCTGGAAATCGAATTATTGTTAGGGGGCTGTTTTACCCATCCTGGAAATTTGTTTTTTTTTCCCATACTATTTTTCTTCAAACCCTGAAATCATATTGTGTTGTGGGTGCATCTTTTGGCTTTGGCCGACATTGAATCAGGAGTGGAAATGAGGTCTGATTCTGCTTGAAAAACCTAGTGTGTGCATGAGCCTCATAGACAGAGCTAGAGGGTTGGATTTCTTCTTTGGACCACCTGAATAGCACTGGAAGGGAAGTAATATCCCGACGGACTATGTAGCAGAGAATGGGATGCTTCCTTGTGTTGGGTGTGTGTGGATGTTTTATAAGCCAGGCTAGTTCTGGTGTAGGTGTCCATAATTCTTCAGTGAGCCCACTAGCTTAGCAGCCAACTTTTCCAGCTCCCCAATGACCTAATAAACCTAACTGTGTTGGATTGGATAAGTTGTGTATCCTTGGCTATGTGTGAGTCTACTAGTTTCCCCTTATTCCTTGTGGAATCATGCCCAGCTCAGGGGTGGCAGTGTTGCTGAGTGATTAATGAGCACACTGGCCTATGTTTGGGTGGAACGTTGCAGCAATGTAGCTGGTTGTAGGACAAGCTTATGTTAAAGATAAGTATATTCTTGTGCTTAAACCCTTGCAACTGTATTGTTTCGTAAATGAACATGATGAATGCTTAAATGTGTGAATGATATGTAAATGCTTCCACTGTATATTGAATGTTTATGCAACTGTGCAAGTTATTTCCAATGAATTTTTATATCATGTTTGTGTGGATTAGATAGATAGAAGCTATGTTAGTCGCATCCTCTCCGTCGAGTAGAGGGGTGGGGACGTGACACCCGAAGTTTATATGCCTTTGGATGTCTATCAAAATCTGTAAGATGGCTACATTCAACTGATTTTTCTCTTCTCGAACTTTAATCATCCTTTCATTATCTTCTCCTTAACTTTGCAACTCCACCCTTAGGCTCCTCATGGTGGCTCCAATATATGGGGGAGTCTCTTGGTTTCTTCTCCCATTGGATTTTGTTTGAGCATTCTCAAGATGTATGCTTTCTCCCATGGTATCTGTCTCGGGTTCATAGGGATCATGTGCATCACTCATGATCTTGATCTTTTTGACCCAACCAAGACCAAATTATCCAAACTACACTATGTGGAATGCTGACTTTGATGTGACTATGATTCTGCAAAATGTGTTCAAAAACACAATTGTTAGCAGCATGATATTCTAAGAAATCATAAATCACTTTCCTACATTTAGAAAATCTTATATTGAAAACTTGTCAAAACATATACTTTTCTCACAAACTTACCCAGTTTTTCTGACACGTATCGACAAAACTCGCCTTCTTGCGCCGATTGACAAAACTCAACTTTTCCTCCTGACTTGTCAGAAAAACTCATCTTTTTATTCCGCGTGACGACAAAAATAGATGAGTTTTTTCGACGTATCAGCAAAACTCACCCAGTTTATCCGATGTATTGGAAAAACTCTACTTTCTCTTCCGATGTGTCGGCAAAACTCACTGAGTTTTCCCAACACGTATCAACAAAAATCAGCTATTTCTTCCAACATGGAAATTTCAACACTTCGAAATTTTTTTAAAATTTTTTCTTTCTTCCTCGGCAACTTACCAATTTCTTCCAACAGGTGCTGAAAAAACTCCGCTTTTGCTTCCAACACATCGGTAAAACTTGCCAAGTTTTGTCGATGTAGAAATTTGCAAACACTTAAAAAAAATTCTTTCTTTCGTAGAGATCTCAAAAAATCTTATCGAGATGTATCGAAAAAATTCATTGATCTTGGCCGACATGTGTCGATGAAACTTTCCCATTTCTTTCAACATGCATCGGAAAAAATCCACAAGTTTTGCCAACATGTCCATACTTTAAAAATTTTTCTGAAAAAATTTCTTCCCTTCTCTGTCATCGGCTCAACTCAGCCTTTCAAGCCAACACACATCGACAAAACTAAACCTAACTCCCTGACACTGTGACTACGATCTCATCGACACAAATCGACCAACTTAGCCAACATGTATCGATGCAACTCATCTAGTTCAACCTACATGTATCAAAGAAAGTTGATCAACTCAACCGACATAGAAGTTTTCCAACACTTAGAAAAATTGTGGAAAAAATTCCGATCTTTCTCTACTAACCAGGGGGTAATATTGCCTCTGTCAACTTCTCAACTTATCCCATTTAGGCCCAATGCTACAACTAGTGCTCTGATACCACACTGTCACGTCCCCTCCCCTCATCTCACCGATGGAGAGGACGCGACTACACTACTCTACCATCATAACTAGGGATCTAGCCCCATGAACATAATCCAAAATGCATTGAAAGTAAAACATACATATGCAGATGTATAGCAAATGCAATAATATACAACAGAAGGAAATCTCATTCAACACATTCCTAATGTTCATAATAATTCATAAAGCAAATACATTGCAGAATTAACACAAGAACTTCTTATCTTTAAAAGGAGTCGTCCCACAACTAGCTATGTCGCTGCAACGTTCCACCCAACCATAAAATAGTGTGGTCATCAATCTATCAGCACCACTGCCACCCCCAAGCTGGGCATGATTTCCATAAAGAAATAGGGAACAACAGGATCACACATAGCCAAACACAACCAAGGTACAACCAAGCCAATCTACAATTGGGTTTATCAAGCTGCTAAGACAGTGGAAAGGATGAATTTCTAAGCTAGTGAGCTCAACCATAGAGCTATGGACACCTGCACTAGATCTATCTAGCTTGGAATCCACAATACCTACACACCCAACACAAGGAAGTATTCCCTTCACTGATACACAGTCCCTCAGGCCATACCTTCCCTTCTAGTGCTCTTCAAGGCGTGCATAGAATATTTTCCAACCCCTCTTTATCTGTCTGTGAGGTTCCTCTCTTCACTAGGTTTATCAATCCAATTCTGAGCCTCTTCCACTCCTAAGTATTCCAGACCAAGGATGCATATAACAACAAAAATACAACTGCTAGTATGAGGAAAACATCCCAGGAGCCAAAAATGAATTTGTGTAAGGGAAAACAACCCTGGGAGAGAAAATCTGATTTTAGAGACTTCTATGGGATTCATAGGGGAAAAAACGGCCTCTTCAAACCCCCAAATTGTGAATCTACCTTCCTAACCACTAAGAAACACAAAAACGAATTTGTAGGCATGTAGAAATGGAGGAAATTGCAGAAAAACAGGATGATAATGCCCGAACTATCTCCAACTACGTGAGGAAGAGAAGCGCATGGGTGAATGATGGAATGTTCAGCAATTTTTTGTTGGGTGATAACTTGCCCCATAAGCAGACATTTGTTTTCCAAAAATTATGGATTTTCCCAATACGAATTTGACTTCCATACTCTTCCATTCCCAAGGCATTAACTACCTCAACCAATTTCTAGAAGAATTAGATGATTGGGTGAATAAGAAAAAAAAGGTAGTTGATAGCTTTATGGGTTCTCCCATTGTCATTTGGCTTTACCCTATTGACTCAAGGTTTTGAATAATTTCCCTCCCTATTCCTTGTGAAATCATGACCCCATCTCTTTGTTGCATTGGCATAGCTAGTTGCGGGTATTTTTTTATTAAATTGCATATTTACATGATGTCTCATTTTATAGTGTGCCTCGCTAGCATGAAAACCATATGTATCCATTTTTAACTACTGATACATAAAACACTAAATTGATGGCGAGGAGTTGGCCTTTAGATCCTCACCATGATTTAATAACAATATTTACATCATATACATTTTAATGCAATAGGGGTCAAAATCGAGATATTACACCAACTAAGTCACCCCTAAAAAGATTTGAACACAATTTGCCTTGCAAATGAAATCCACACCCTAACCATATGAACTAGTGAGAATTGACCGTTTTAATTTGAAGGACATGGGGGTGGGATTTGATCCAGTTATGTGTGCATGGGTCATGAGATCATTTAAAACAATCTCTATGGGTGCAGCCACATGTTCAACCACTACCTCAAGGTGACCCCATGGCTCCAGGCTCAACCCTCATTGGAATTGAACCTTTCCCATTGGTGAAAAACTCCTCGCTCTTCACCAATGGATCCAACCCCTTTAGGCACCCCTTTTCTAGTTATGAACATCACTTGCCCAATTTTTTTGGCAATGGAGCTATAATTTACTACTAATAATCTTTTGTTTTCCTTCTTGAACAAATGATAGTATTGGTGTTCATGACAATGACACATGCATGAGGCCTTTCATCAATTATTTGTAAGGTAGATAAATTGTTGTTGTTTTTTAACTTCTTGATAAAATATTCTCAACGTTTGTTGGTTCAAATCCACATTTGGTCATATTGAAAACCTCCCTGGATAAATGAGGAATTTCAATAACTTGTATTTCACAAAAAGTGAGTTTATTAAAGTGTTTAATCTTAAATTTGTGAATTTGTTTAATATAATTCCAGAGGTTATCTACCTCATCTAGCAAGAAACCTTGTGCATTATTATAATATTTTTCCTTTTGCATAGTGAAATAGATTAGAAGAACAAATTCAAATAGTTTAGGGTTATCCTTGCAAATTTGCATGGAGTTTAAAGAGTAAAACCTTTGGACTAGTTTACCCTTTGATAATTGAAATAAAAAACAAACATGCTTATTATGATGAAAATCATCCAAGACATGAACAATCGGTGAATGCAGGTTGACAGAGGATCCTATCCATTCTTCAACCCCTTCCTTGCAAAAGCTAACAAGACCTACCCTTACACATGTTAAAACTTCCATGAACCATCCTTGGTATAGCTTCCTTAATGAGTCTTGTGATCCTAATACATGTGAAACATTCTTAACACCAAAGAATGAGAAAAATGGAAAACAATATGTCCTATCATAGTTTTCATAGAGCAAGAAGAGAAAAATAATGATTTTTTTCTACCATAACTCAAACCCAAGATGCCAAAAATCACTATAATATCAAATTGTGAAGAACTATGGTGTAGAAAGTGATAGAATTAACAAAACATGGGAAAATACTAAATTTACCCTTGTTTCAAGTCTAGAACATCAACTAGTATTAGCGACCCAACCTAAAATTACTATTGTTCTCTCATAATACTAATGTTCTACAATACAATTATTCCCCTTACAATATGGATAATGATTTGGCTTCTTTCAAAGCCAATATGATTTTTTTGGATGTCTTGTGTGCACACGAACAACATCAAAACTTGAATAAAACCCTTGTTTCCCATTTCCTCAGGTGGCAAAAAAATTAACAACAAAAAAGTAGACTACTTATGTTGCTAATGTTTCTACCCTAGGGCTCGAAACAAAAGATGGGGTAGGAATAGACATGAATGCCTACCTTGAGCCTAAATACCCTGTGCTCTATATTTCTATGTAAATTATGAGCACGATTTCTCATTCTTGTATGATGACGAAGGTTACTTTCCTAACATCATGCCAAAATTGTGATGGGACAACTTATTTGACTTGTATTTGTGAACCTAAAAACATGTTCACATTTAATAAATAGGTTCAAAAAACCATAGGAGAGATTAAATTACCTCACCATGACCAAGTGTTCCCAGCCAAAAATTTGCACTACATCCAATTTTCTGGTGGATGATAAAAAAACTTGATAATAATTCCATCATTTTAGGATGCGACACTTGTGTTGTCTGTCGATCGCACACTAGCAGGAGAAATATTCTGAAAGCTGTCTCCTCACTTAGGAAAGTAGGAGAGGTGTGACCTTGGGGGAAAGCACAAAGCCAAGTACTGTCACCTACTCCTAGCTCCTCGTTTAGGCTAACTCCTAACGAAGCCAAGGGGGGTAGTCCCTAACAAAGAGTTTTCTATGGCTCAATGTTTAAGTTAATTTTTGATGTTTGGATGCAGAGGGGTGTTGTTTAGGAGTTATTGTGATGAGAGATGATTAAGATTATGAATTTTGAACATGAGATAAAAGCAATCCACGTTGCTGTACTATATTAAAATATGAACAATATATCAAGACTTGTGAGATAAAGATGCATTCACAGATAAAGATTTTTATAAATTAAAGACAAATGATCCAGATGTAACAATCACGCATAAATTAATAGACTAGTGCCTTATGGAGTCGAAGCTCTGTAATGATTAAAGAGATAAAATCAAGTTCTGAAATAAATCTTAGTGGATGTTATGCGAGTGATCTCGGTATATTTTAAATGTTTTTTAAATTATCTTGTTTAGGGCTTCAACGAAAGGTATCAAAAGATCAGCCGGGAAAATATTCCAAGTTAATCCATTAGAGACAAGACGGCCCGCCCAATATCTCAGGATGGTATTGCGAAGATTGACCAGCTAGTTGTGACTCTTAGAGAGTGGGGAGTTCCAGCGCCTTTACTAGGAATGACTTAGGAAACTTTCTACAACGCTGGTGCATTGGTTATGGGTGTTACGGAGAAAACTTCCTATGGCTTGGGGTGTACCACAACAGACAAAGTAACCACAGAAATCAATCCCTTCCCAATATGCAAGAGAAATAAAACATCTAACACTAAAGGATCTCGAAACATACCTTATTCCAGATGGTTGATGTAGATCCCCGTTGAGATTTTCCAATCTCACTTGTGTTAACAGTTTTCTCTCTCAACAATCAGCAAACAAGACAAGCATGCTATATAATGGTGTTATACCTACTCTAGCATATATAATCAATAATGTATAAGCAATTAAAAGCATCCATGGATTCAATATTCATTTAAATGCACATCATTGGACAGGAAAATATATTTCTATTAATATAAATAAGAGTTTACATGAATGACAACCTCCGTCGGCACGTCTGTGAACCGGAGAAACTGAGTCCTCCACCACCTCAATCCTCCATCTCTCTATAGAAATCTCACAAGAGAAGGAAAGATTTCGAAGAACACCAAGTTCTCCAAGGGACAAAGGGATGCAGACTCAAGTATAAGCAAGATACGGCAACAATGGACTATAGTTTTCTTGCTCTTCAATTCCTCTTCTTTCAATGTATCCAAAGGGTTCCTTATATAGTGCTTCAATGGGGTAATGGAAGGTCAAATCCGGGTGATATCAAGGCATATGGAAGGCCAAGAGACAAGTGACTCGGATCCACATCAAGGAAAACTCCAAAAATCTTTGGCCTTTTGCACACATCCCGATGTACGTGGGTTTAAGGGTTATATCTGCGTATATACACGAGAAAGGGTTTAAAAGTCACGTATAGAAAACAACATGTGTTTTTAGGGATGATATTGGAAACATCAAAGGTACACAAATAGTCCATGGGGTCCAAAGAGTCTACAGAGGGACATAGAAGGCCATAAATATGTGATCTACCATGTGTGGTAAAATCAGCTGTAATAGATGCCCCCTAATGTGTGAGGTTAAAGGGGTGATACGATGGCCAAAATACATTATAAGTCCATCCCAAAAGTGTAGTGATGAAGAACCAGCCATCCAACAATACAGTACAAATATCTCTGCATATGACTGCAAATACATACAACAGTCCCGGATACATAAGAGTACAATGGCCATGAATAAGCATGATACAAAATATGACATGTGTGGTCATCGCCACGTACAATATAGATAGATCAGAATCTCCATGATGAATATATACAAAAGATCATGATCTCCATGAAAGCTGAAGATATACAATGGATCAAGATCTCCATAATAGCTAAAGATATCTGACATACACTGGAATCAAGTCACGAGAGCTTAAATCTCATGAACACTGGCATGATCAAGGAGGTAGTATATAAAAAATTCCACCAATCTAGAAATTGTTCTACACAAACCACTACAAGTACATGTCCTACTTTGTGAATAAAGGTGTCAAGGTCGAACATAGTAGTCCATCGTCTGATTACCGGTCATTGATGTATACTGTTAACAGACGTGAGATCACCCACAGATAATGAAAATGGGAATCAAGGTACTAGAGTGCAATATAACAAGTGTGAATAAATGTGTTGAGGTCGAACACTTGAAAGAATCCATCGATCAGGGGACATTGATGTATTCCCAAAACTGTCGATGGCGAGAGAACCTACCACTGATGACTGTAAGTCTCAAGGCACTCAAATGAGTCTAGACTCCTATCCCAGAATAAATGATCTGAATCCTATGGGATGAAATCCACTGGAAGGAGGGCATTAAGGCATCCCCCATCATCCAACACAAGGTACTCAGCAAAGCTATATAATGTGGAAGGACTCGATCATAATGTGCACGAACCAGTAATAGTACCGAGAATGGTCGACATGCAAAGTCAAGAAAATTGAGGAATGGTTGACTCAGGCTTCAACTTCCTTTGAACAAGAGCATAAAGGCAAATGGTGACTAAATGTAGGCAGCATAGACTCAATATACAAAACTAGGACATCTCTGCGACACAGGAGGCATCGACAGAGGCTCCATAGGGACTGGAAGCTTAACTAGTCGGTGGAGATAAACTCAGAGAAACGAGTACAACTCCTAAAGTCAAACTATTAACCCAACCAACGGATGTGATATACAGTGCTCTGTTTGAAGGCGACATGACTCGACTGCTTCCAAAAATAACATCTTTTCCTGTCTGACTTTTTGGTTTTTTATTTTTTTGGACTTTTTCAAATATTTTGAAAAGCTTGAAAAAGAATAAAAGTGCTTTATAGTTACAAACTAGGAGGAGACAAGTGTCAAGGGGCAAACAAACTAGTTCCAAGCAGTGGAACATACCTATTCTCAATGCAAGGAAACATGTGTAGGATAACAACACTCAGGGGAAAGTCCCCTCCCGGTAGAAATGGGGAATCAAGCTACAAAAGATATGTAAAATGGATTTGCTTGGCTGGACATGAGACAATCTCAGGCTATATGGCTGATAATCAAAGTCAGGGAAGCCGTCATAAGTCTCAATAAGGCAAGAAAAACTCATGATAATGCAATTACAACTTGACATAAGGGAGTCCTAGGGAAAAGGCCAGCAAAAATATCAAGAGGAGTATGAAGCTCTTATGCAAAGTCATGGCGATACTATACAAAGGACTCCCACACCCTAAAGGAAAAATGTCAGCATGGGCACCAAATTTAAAATAGGAGCTAACTAGAGTACCCATGTATGGTCAAGCTCTACCATTCGCATCATGTCACTTCTAAAAGGAACAAGAAGGTTTTGTGACAAGATAGAATGGGTTCGTACCTACGGTTATAATGAAATGGTCATAAGGTCATGCAAAGTGCAAACAGATGTGAAACCTAACCTATATGCCAATTTAGACATAATACCTGAAATCGGTACGAACGGGTCAAAACCATGGTCCAACTGCGCTCAAAACGGACTCCTACATCATCAAATTAGTTCAAAACGGTCCAAAATGGTCAGAAATGGTCAAAACTATAGAAAGTGGGTAAAAAATTTTAAAAAATTTCTATAAATAGTAAAAATTTAAAATTTCCATATCATTTGAAGTTTTTACCCATTTGAGCTCAAAACTTCCAGCGCAAATTCCGGGAGCATCGTTCGGCAAAATTCAACACCGTTTGATCCAGGTAACTCCTCATGTCCTCCTCTTCCTATTTCATGCAAATTTTTTAAGCTTTCATGGTCCATTTAATTTTTTAAGCCATCCTAAATTGTGCGTTTTGGCTCACGTGGGTATCATGGTTTTTTCCGCGTATAGGGCTCTCCATACGTGAAAAAAAACACCCAAACCCACGTACATATGTGGCTGTTTTGCAAACAGTCGCATATGAGGCTAGAAATGAGATTTTCAAGGGCAAATGATAATAAAAACTCTTGTTTTTTGTGCAGGATGGTGTTAGAGTGGAGGGGGAGGGAACATGGTGATGTGGAAGTGGCCGTGCAAGGTGATTTAATGGCCCAACAAGCATTATGTGCATGTGGTTTGTATAAGTTTTGGTGTCTTGGTAGCTTGAGGGCCAAACCAAGACTTCTCCAGATGCTATTGGATTACTGGGATCCAGACTTTGAGAGTTTTCATATTGACGGGATGTCACTCAGCATAGAAGTTGAGGACATATAATTTATCACTGGTTTATCTCGACGAGGAGAGGTAGTAAATCTCTGATATCACAGACCAGGAGGTGGATTGACTATTGATGACTACATTGTGATGTACTACTTTTTGGACACAGAAAAGGTTGGGATTCAAATCCCGACAAACTCGATCCAGGTACTAGGACTGAAGGCCATACTATTGGCATTAGGAAGGATAGCCGGATTAGCTTCACTCCACTAGGCCTCTCGGCCACTGATGTTATATGCGGTGGAGTGTATGAGACCCATAGTGTATGACTGGAGTACTATGCTGTTGAGCAACATCAAGCAGTAGCTCAGTGACTGCAAGATGGGCAAGGTACAAAACTTCGGTTTTGGCAGCATACTAAGCACGCTCTTCTTTGAGCATGTACCCGGGCTAATCCCTAGAGTGGACATTCCTCCACATGGAGTTTGACATCTAGCCCAATGAAGTTGGGAAAATGTTTTGCACATACTAGGTGGAGTTAGGGTGGCTAACCCCTACCCAGCAGACTTCTTTCCATGGTGGCGAAGGCAGATCATTGCCATCGATGACTATCCCTATGTAGGGATAGACTTCCGTGGAGATCCGGACATGCCCCTACCACCAGGAGGGGCATATGGCGACATAGGTAACGAATCCCAAACCCACTTTTTAAGTTTTTTGAATTATTTAATTTGTTTTTGTGTTTTTTTGATATATTTGACTCAAAAGACATGTTTTGGTGTGATGACACAAAGTGACGATTTGTCATGTGTATGCAAATGTCGAACCACGACGACTAGATGGTTTCCCTCATCATAGACAGAGGGGAAGAGGAGATGATATCATGGGTGTGGATGCGGAGTGGATGCTCCAAAGCATTCACATAAACTTTGTACGCTTGACGCACAGGTTACCCATGGTGCAAGTCAAGGACTTGCCTGAGGCCATGCAGCCAGCACCAGGTGGTTGGTATACCACGAGCATGGGTTCGATTATTTCGACAACTAGCTAGAGACATAGTGTGCTACCATGATCAAAACCCCCCTCCTCCTCCTCAGGCTTAGAGACCTGAGAGTATTCCTTTTTGTACGACTGTGTATTATATTTTGGTGGCTCGGAAGCCCCAATTTTGTATTATGACACTTTTTGGATGTTAATGAAAAACTTTTATGATGATCGATTTTATGTGTGCAAAAATGTATGTTTGTGATATGCTTATGGTGTATGAGACAAATTCCAATCTAATACATAGTTAGCATATGAGTCAGCAACTTGATTAAAAATTCTTGAAACATGAATCTATGTTATATTCTCAAATTGACTTTCTAGCAAACTCACATGTAAGAATCTTCGTAATAATATCGGATCCCTAATACAATACAAGCCATTAAGCTGTGAAACCACTAACTGCAAATCAAGACGTACCTCAAGAGAGAGAACACTATGTGAAATGACATCTCGTAATAACTCAATAATGACACTATATTCAACAACATTGTTTGAAGAAGGCCATAAACATACACCTCCTGAAGACAATACTTGACCTGTAGGAGTATAAATCACCCAAGCAGCTGAAGCTGAGTTTTGAGTGTGATGGCTAGCACCATCGACAAATCCTACGTAAACGGAAGACTCCATCGACATCTACCATAAGAAATGGAAGCTAATAACAAACCCAATCACCATAAGAATACCTAACTATGCAATTCAAAAACTCTACAATAATATACAACAATCAGCCCTGGTTGAAGATCAGGCATAGTATTTTTTAAGATAGAGCCCATTTCTAGGCTTCGTCAAGGCTGTCCCTTCATAATCCACTAGCTCATAGGCACCCTTCTCCAACACACGTTTGAACACGTAAGGACCGTGCCACATGGGGTTAAACTTCCCTGCCCCTAAGGGTTCTTTAGCTTGATCCCACAAAAGGACCAAATCACCTTCACTAAACTTCCTCGAACAGACAAACTTGTCATATTGGACCTTGACGCGACGCTTATTTACTTCAAGAGCCACTAAGGAATCTCGGTGCTACTCATCAAGCTGCTCCAAGTGGACCAAACATTCTTCCAATGCAGAAGTGTCTGGTAAAAGCTCTATATCTAGCTTCAGCAAAGGGATTTCACATTCAATCGGCAAGACAGACTCCACCCCATGCACAAGCTGATATGGAGAGAAATCGGTGGCAGTATTAACTGTGGTTCTATAGGCCCACAAAGCAGGATATAACATGATATGCCAATTTGTCTTGCTTTGCGTGATGGTTCATTGGAGAATGGACTTAAGTGATTTATTCACTGCTTCAATCTGTCCATTCACCTGAGGGTAATAAGAAGAGGAGTGCTCCTGCTTATACCCTAACTTTGAAGCCAACTCTTCCATCATTCTATTCTAAAAGTGCCTACCATGGTCAGTGATAAGCTCTTTCAAAATGCCGAACCGAGTACTAATTTGGTTGAAAACGAAATGCGCGACTATCTCACCGTCGGATTTAACTGTGGACATAGCCTCTGCCCATTTCGTGAAATAATTGACAACCACTATAATGTGATGATGCCCCCCAGCCTAAGTTGGGTTGCAGTCCATAAAGTCAATCCCCCACTTGGTGAAGGGACCAGCGGTGACAATAGGATGTAACAGGGCTGGATGTGAGCACATATTGCATACAAACACCTGGTAAGGGTGACACTTCTTGACCGCATTAACACAATATTTTAAGATCGACGGCCAAAAATATCCTGCTCTCAATATTTTTTGGGTTGTAAAAATCCCAGATAAATTACCACCACACGCCCCTCCGTGGCAATCATTCAACACAACCTCAACCTCATCATGGGTTAAAAAACGATGCAAAATGGAATCTACCCCATGGCAGTACAAAGTGTTATCCACTATAAGGTAGTTCTTAGCTACATGACATAATCATCATCGCTCATCCCATGAAAGGTGAGTAGGGACCTTCAACGTTTGCAAATATACAATGATATCCCCATACCATGGGTCCAAAGTTGAGATAATGAAAATGTGCTCATCGACAAATGTGTCCTCATAAACCTCTTCCTCCTCCAAAATTGGAAAATTAGAGATGAGCTCCACAAAGATCAACGATTTCTTCGATTTTGCCGAAACGAATTCAAGATTGAACTCTTGCAAAATCATAATCCATTTATTGTATTTTCCTCCAATCATCCTTCTACTGAGGATGAACTGAAACGGATTGCTATGAGCTACAACCAAGGTTTGGCGAAGGAGAATGTAATGTCTCAATCTCTGAACCGCATGAACGGTGGCCAAGGAAAGCTTCTCCACATGGGAATAACAGATTTCCACATCAATAAGGTTTCAGCTCAAATAATATATTACATGCTCATGGAGCTCCTCATCCTCCTAAACCAAAACCATACCAACCATCTCCATGGACGTGGCCACATAAATAAAAAAATCACGGCTATAGTCAGGTGGACTAAGCACGGGGCTCGATGCTAAGGCTTGCTTAAGAGCATCAAAGGACTCCTAGGCTCGCTCATCCCAACAAAAAGGAATGTCCTTCTTTAAAAGATGCATAAATCCTTTCGTCAAGTTGGAAAAATTAACTACGAATCTCCGCAAGAAATTTTCCATGCCTTGCAAACACTGAAGGTGTCTAATATTACGCGAGGGAGAAAATTGAAGTATTGCCTCAAAATTTAAGGCATTGACTCTTATACCTTCCCTGGATACGATGAACCCCAGCAAATGATCAACAGTCACGCAAAAGATGCACTTATGAGGATTTAACCGAACCTGATAATGATGGCATATTTCGAATACTAATCTCAAATGGTATGGATGACGCACTCTCAAATGAGAATGAGCAGCGAGGTCATCCAAATACACTTTGATAATCATTTTGAGATCATGAAAAATTAAGGTCATAGCCCGCTGAAATGTAGCTCCGGTGTTTTTAAGGCCGAAAGGCATCTTCCGATATGCAAAATTACCCCAAGGACAAATAAATGCAGTATTATGTTGATCCTCGGGTTTGATTTGAATCTGATTATATCCGGAAAAACCATCCATGAAGGAGAATACCTTGCTTCCTGCACACTCATAAAAAATCCGATCAATAAATGGTGTGGGAAAATTATCCTTAGGACAAGCACGATTTAAATCATGGAAATCAGTGCATATATGGATCGCTCCTTGCTTCTTATCAACCGAAATGAGATTTGAAACCCACTCTGTCAGGGGAATGGGATAGATAAAACTGGCTTTTAACAGTTTCTCTATCTCAGCCTTAATGGCAGGTGCTTTTCTAGGATTCACCGCATGCAAACGTTGTCGAACCGACTTTGAATTTAGATAGGTCTTAATCTCATGTTTGACAATACAAGGGTCAATACTTGGCATTTCCTCATATGACCAAGCAAAGATGTCATGAAACTCTTTAAATAGCTCGGTATACTCCTTGATCTCATCAGGGGAACAACTCGCCCCAATATAGACATTCTCAAGTTTGCCAGGATAGCAAGAAATATTGATAGGTTTAGTAGGTGATAAATTTTCCATGTTCCCATCGATCATCTGACCAAGAGAGCTCAATGGAAACACAGGACTACCAATCTTCTCTCTAAGAATCTCCCTAAATTCATCACGCTCCATACAGTCGAGTTTAGGAAGAAAATATGATCGATGATGTAATTCTTCCCAAGGTGGCTCAACCCTAGACATGGCCTCAATAATGGCTTCATCCGATGGAAAAAAATCATCGAGGAATTCATGTGCGTGAGAGGACTCAATTGCCCATGCAAGAAACACATACATGTCCTCCTCCTCCGTCTACGAAGAGGAAGGACTAGGCTCTGCAACTTGACCAAGATTTGCTTGATATGCTACCATCATTGCAGGCAACGACACATCCCTTTCGATAGGTCCAATCAAAGGACTCGGTGAAGGAAGAATCCAAAGATCTTCCATATGGGTAGTGCGAAAAGACACCGAATTCAATGATGACGAAGCCCCACCAAAACTAGATCCGATCATAAGAACGAGCGCAGGACAGCTAAAGGTTCCCATAAGATATGGATGCATACCCACACCCACACTCCCAATTGTCAGCTGAGAATGATCGATAATCAGGATAGAAGTTCCGGCTGATGCATTAACACTCAGATTACGGAATGACGTCTGATCAATCATAATGATCTTCCCATTAAATGGAAAGCATACCACTCGAAAGAGAGAAGAGGCTACGGCTTGCATACTATACATCCAATTCCGGCCTAACAAAAGATTGTAGTCAAGGGGCGCATCAACCACCTCAACCTCGATTGCAACAGTCTTCCCTCCCAATTGGACCTTAAGAGAAGGAAGAATCCCATGCAGCCAAAATGATCTACCATCAAAAGCTATCAACATAGTAGTGGATTGAGACAACTCAAAAGAACCCAAACCTTTCCAACATGACAAAGACATCACGGAAGCAGCGGCACCTTCGTCAATAACAATGAGTTTGACGGTCATATTAAGACATTCTACATGAATCAAACGAGACACATAGTAAGGAAAGCAAGGTTGTATTCCCATGGTTTCAAATTTGATAATGGAAGAAGAGTTATCATAATTAACCCCAAGAGCAGAAAGCAAGACTCTCCTCTGCGGAGGACAAGTCTGAAGTAATTCAAGCACAGACATTGCACAAGGAGTTTGGCCCAAATCCTCGACAACGAAATAGTTATGGGTGGCTCGGGCATTAGGAGTTTTCCCTAAACACTTTAGGACTCCTTAGGAATCCGAGGTGCAACTTCAGGTTCATTCGTAGGTTTTTCGATATGCAAAGGGATATAGGGTGGAGCAAGTTCCTTTCCAAGGTCCGGTTGTGATGAACCATAATCCTTCGCATGAGTCACAACCTTAGTAGTGCGCACCATGTTGACGCAACCATGACCAGTATTGGCCTCTGGAAGATTTTGATCTCCACCCGATGCACAATGTGAATCAATGGTCCTCGAATTCATATTTTGACTATTGGGTAAAGGATTAGTTAGCACGACTGGGCCCTGTGCTATGAACCTCGAGGCATATTCCATATGAGGGTACAAGTGAGTGAGGTGGTCCTCCTTACATAACTTGCGAGGAAACTTTACCTTACGTTTAGTCTTCTTGTCCCTCCCAGCATTATGAGCGTTCTTGTTATTATAAATAGCATTTTCATTCTTAATCCCACCCTTACGATTAATTTTCCCTTTTTTCTTATTCCTTCCAGGCTGCTAGTTACCCTTCTGGTCCAATGATTACACGAAAAGTACACTCATCGTTTGGGTAGGTTGAGATGAATCAATGGCTTGTCCTGACACGGATTGATTAATTGTAGTTGGATCACTTGTTTCACAACCGAATCCGCGGGTTTGGTACTTGTACAGCCCATAATTCCATCGACATGTGGCCTAGGCTTGATCTTTGGATCAAAACTAGATTGCGGAGCATTAGGTATAATCTCATACAAAATTCTAGATTGAGCATAGATCAAATCCAACTCTTGTGCCCTAAAGATTGCTTGTTCCTCGTTTTGGACTCCGAATGTAGAAACATCCTTCCCGATGTAAGGTAACAACGACTTGAGGAACCACTTAAGGAGAAATTCCAGGGTATAAAGGTTTTAATCAACCACTTCCATCTACGCCAATCTTGAATATGATCCGAGATATGTGTGGCTTTGTATTGTCGAAATGCCGACAAGAGTTCAGTACCAACGTCGTAACTTACGGGTAGCTGAAAGTGATTGAGGAAAGTCATGGCAAGGTCATAAAAAAAAACGTATGCCCCCCTTGGTAACTCTATATACCATTTCACTGCAGGCCCAGTGAGGGTGTGTTGAAATAGCCTCAAATGGGTTGAATCCTCATGTAAGGAATTGGAAGAGCACCAAAGGTGAAAAGTAGTGACATGCTCACTAGGATCTTGTCTAGCTTTTCCCTCGAACTTGGGAATGTCTGAAGGAATCTTGTTAGGGATGGCTGGCCAGGTCGGGTCATGAGATACTTGATCGTTCATAAGTCTTGATAAGTCAGGTAAGTTCAATGTTGCAAGGAAAGGGAGCCTAGGTTGAGTCAGTCTATGCCACGCTCCTTGATAGTTTTGGTTCATGTAAGGCTAATTGCTATAAATACCATGGCCTTGGCAATAATAACCTCCTCCCATTCGACCCATTGTTGAGGCCTGAAAATTCACAGGTAACAACAGTTAGGGATTCTCCCCAGTAAATGTTCCCAACTAGCCCGTTACTATTTGGTATGGGGAATCCGTCCGGTTTACGGTCCGGATACCGTAGGTCAAGTAACCAAAATAAAAGGTTTTACCGATTACAGCCTGGTCCACCGTGTATATTTTAATTTTTTGAATTTAAGTATGATATGCAAGTGCCTATGTAAAAATGCATATTGATAGAGAATACAAGGAGCAGTCACAATGTGATGCGTAGGTTCTTACCTCTCGTCTTAAATCTCTCACATCTAAATCACACACAACAAGAAACTAAAACCAACTATCTAATCTATCCCTAGGAAGCAAGATTATCATTTATCAATGAGTAATGTATTTATGTGCATGCATTAAGAAAAATCATAGATAGCTGTTACTTATTTCAAAACACATGAACATTAATAGAAGAATGAACAACAAGGTAGCTTATTGTTTATGAAAAAACCTTCATTACTCATAGTGGAAATTTCATAGAATAAACTAGAGTGCATTCATAACAAGAACATAGGTTCAAAGAGTTAGAACGATCTCACAGTTAATGGACACAAGCTGAAAAAGAAATAGTTCACATTCAACAGATCCATAGCACAACATTTGAAAATATCCACCGAGCTTTCTCCAACAGGAAACTTGTAATTCTTATTGCAAAAGGAAATAGTTCTTCTTACAACATGCTCTCACAAATCTATATGGGAAAAAGTCCTTCTCCCTATCTAACTCTCCTCTACTTATACAAAAAGCCAAAACTTTTGGACTGCCCCCAAAATGACTTTTGGGCTTCCCCAACGTTTCAATCCAAAATTTTTGTCCTGTAGTGAGTGCTCATACATTATACAATATATTACATTTAAACAAAATTTAATAGGGCACTTTTATGAAGATGGCCCCACTTGATCATTAATAAATTTTGTCCATGCTTGGGCCTCTGCTGCTATGCTTTCAAAATCTGAGGGTTCAAGAAAATGGATGTTGATCTCATACTTTGCAGCTTGATTCTTTACCACCTCTATTCTTGCTGGACTTAAGCGTAGTTGATATTCAAGTAAATGGATGCTGACTTCTGCATGAGTCACTGCATTCTTCAGGATATACTCATCTAGATCGTTAACTTGTTGGATATTCTGTTCATCTTCCTGGTACCTGCTCTGTATTTGTTCTATGAACAACTCATGTTCTGGTATTGCATCCAGTATTTGTTCTACAACAACTTGACATCTATTGTAGGTGACCACTATCCTTCTACAGTACTCAGCACAGGATTCTCTTGTTTTCTTCACAGTCTTCTTGAATTCCTTTGCAGTATTTATTGCAAACTCTAATAAGTCATAATCCTTATTTAAGCTATGTCGATCTTTAGCTGGTAGCTCTGCAGGGGTTTCTTCATTGGTTTCTATCTGCACTATCCTTCCAGCCAGGACCTCCAAAATATCCTGAGATCTATCTACAAAATATGAAGTGGTGTCCAATATTTCTTCCAACCTGCTATCTATCTGTAAGATTTTACATTTTTCTTCTTCAATACACATTTGCAGTTGGTGAATTCTTCTTCGTTGAGCTAGGACATGCTCTTTCAAAGGTTGGATATCTATCTTCTGTTCATTGGCATACTTTAGTGATGCTGTCAATGAAGCAACCTGTCCCTCAAAACTTGCTACCTGCACTTGATATTGCTTTTCTCTTTCTTCTATGGTGGCCTTTTGTGCCTCCAACTCAACAATTTTTCTTTGTAGTTGGTCCTTTTCTGCACTCAGAGTTTCATATGATACTTTGAGGTCATTTTTCTCTATCTTCAACACCTGATACTCTAGCTGTAGCCTCTGTAATTCTGCTAGGTTATTCTGAGCATCTTTTTTTGTTCTCTCCACAGAAACTTCTAAGGTCATCTTGTTTGCATGCAGAGTTTGGATTTCTGCCTTTGAAGTCCTCACTTCATTATGCATGTCTTCAAGTTTCCTCTTCAACTTATAACCTTCATCTCTTTCTTTCTTCAGTGTTTCTTTTAACTGAGCAACATTTTTTCTTGATTGCTCTAGATCCATCATCAGTCTATCTACATTATCTTTCGTAGCTTGGGTTAATGCCACCCCAGCTCTTGCTATCAATCTCGGATCTGCATCTGTACCATACACCAAAGTTTTATTAGTTATCATCAAACTTGATTGTCCTCCTGTTTCAATCTTTCTTTTAGTTCTTTTGACAATCCTCTTCTTCACCTTGTCATAGAAGATAGTGCTGAAATTAGGGACCTCTTCTCCTTCTTTCTGTATAAAGGGTATCAAATTCAATCCAGAAAAAACAACTTGTTCTTGAGTGCTGCCAAAAGTTGTAGCAGGCTCCTGAGGGTCAGGATTATCTTGTCCATGCCCTTGATCTGTATGATCTTGTGCTTATTGTGTATCTCTTGGGTCAGTAGTTTGCTGGTCTGTCTGCGATCCTGTTAACCTCTGACCCTCGCTTTCTTTTTGTTTTTTCTTTATCTCTGCATCTTCGTTCTTCTTTCTTTCTTCCTCTTCCCTCTTTGATGCTTCCTCTACAACTTTCTTTCTTTCTTCTTCTTCATTCTTTAGCCAACTCTATGCCTCTTGTGCTAGCCTCCTAGCATCCTCATCCCTCTTTTTGGCTTCTTCTTCTTCAGCTTTCTTCTGTGCGATTTTTCCCTTACCGCCCACAATGGTGATCTTCTCCATAAATCTCTTCTTTAATGCAGTAATATTATTTGCATTTCTGAAGATTTCTTCATCCATGTCCCAAAAATTTTTTATATTCAAAATGAACATTTGCTTCTTTACAATGCTCTGCAACCTTAGTTTGGGAGTCGTTCATGTGGAAGTTCATCTCACCAAAACGAAAGCGCTCCAGCTCCTGTACAAATTCAGCAGCCTGTTTAACATTTGTAAACTTATAACTCCTTAACCAGAAAGGTATGGCAGGATAGGCTGCCTTCTTATGTTCAAACAAGAAGCTTCCTACGCCATCAAGATATACCTGCCTAATTGCTTCTTTATGTACCACATAATCAGTGGCATATTTAGGGAGTAGAGAAGGTGCCCTAGAGCCACCATACATTCTGATGTACATTCCCTCTTCAGTCAAATAGTAACTCCCATGTTCTTCAATGAATTTGAATGCCTCCTTGGACATGCAGTTGCATTCTGTCAAGAAGATTAATGTGTACAAAGGCATAATGAAATGTTCACATATCTCTTTGCAGTGGCTATAATATTTGTGTACCCAAAATAGTTTGTATGCAGTGTATAGAGGGGTCCTGTCCCTGTCCCAATTACACCTTTAGGATGGAAATGACTGGGTACATAATATACAGTCCACTAAGATAGAACTCATGTAGAATTCTGGCTTTTTCTGTGACACCCCTCCCAAAGCTAAAGATATGCAGGCTGAGAGGCCATTGGACACTATGTTTCCCAGTTGAATATGGTCCCCTGAGTGGCCACATGGAAAATAATGGGTATCCATCCCAATTTGAAACTTTTACCATGAGCTCTCCCAAAAACTCTATTCAACATCAGTGCTATAAACCTATAAGGGGTCCAGAGAGTGGCTGTTTCATATTCCCCTAATGGCCTGGTTCGAAAGTTCTTCCCAGGTATCATCATCATTTTGACTGTTTCAACTAGGTCCAAATTTATCTCTTTCAACCAACTTTCAGTTAAGTATACTTGAGCAGGAGGCAGGTGATACACCAGTGAGACATAAGCAGGATTGTATGTAGCATAGCCATGTTTGGCAGTATTTGCTAATATCATCGTGGTCACATCTGCCCTAGGAAGAATCCAACTGATCACCTCTGAGCATAGGAACAAACCAGGTCTCATGGCTACTTTCATAAGAGTCGATTTCTTGATGTTGGCATATATGGTCAGCTCTTTGAATCCTGCATCAAGCACATCCTGATTTGTAATCATCCAGTACATTTCACCCCACTTGTAATCTGGCTCTATTCCAGTGGTAGATCTGGTATCTTCGTAGATGTATTCCACCTTGGTGATGATTTCCACATCTGGTTCTCCCTCAGTAATAGGGGCCTTCTTCTTTTGTCTTTTAGACATATCTCCTTTGAAGAAGTTACCCTATCATAAACCAAACATGTTCTTAAACCATTGGAGCTTTTAGTTAGCATTCTAAGAATGAAGAAAACTGCATCAAACCATTTACCTCTTCGATATGCATTCTCAAATAAACTATCAGAATATTAATGCATAATAGAAAATAACAGGCAAAAGGAACTTCTGCAAGTTGGGTCTAAAAAATTCTAAGTCTATCTGCAACTAAAACATGACCCTGATAGCAAATGCATCACTTAAACCGAACTGCATTCAAACTCTTCTAAATCCTCAAACAAAAGAACCACACTATCAATTGTAATTAAAATGTGGAAATCCCAGTTTGACCAAAATGATGAAAACCCCTCGCTATTCCTTGAAACTAGGGTGAGTTCCTAAGAAAAATGAAAACTCCCTGGATGTCCATAAACAACCCCACAAAAAATGGTGCAAACAGCGTAACGCTTGTTTGCACCAACTACCCAAACCTTTGGACTGGGATTTAGCTTCCATAACAACTCAAAGACAGGCTCAAGAAAAACCCCACCGACAAAAATGTCAAGCTAACTGATTCCTCACGCTGAAAGGATCAAAGTTCATTTTAGACGGCTAACTACAGAATGGTGGGAAAACCTAGCCAAGGGAAGACCCTAGTTCCCAAAATGACCAATAAAATCAAAAGGAAGGAGAAAACATGGTTGGCCTACCTAGCAAGCAAGTTGTGTAGTCGACGGGAAGTTCCAAAACTTCCACAGCAGCGCTCCAAACGAACAAAATCCTGATAGCTAAGCACGTTGGTATAGCTCAACTCGACAGGGACAGAGCAAACACTAGTTTTCAACTAGGATAATAATAAACAAATACCCTGCCCAAATATATATAAACCTTCCAGTGAAAAAGACGACGGGAAAAACATCAATCGGCGGTCGAAATCACTATAGCATCAGGCAATTAGTTCACTAAGGAGCCGCAACGGCAGGCGATGGACAAACTATGGGCTCTGCGACCAATTGAAAACATCGGCGATCGAAGGCTCGGAGGACTAACTAGTAATGCGTCGGCAGCGTCGGCAGCTAAACCAACTAAACGTCAGAGAGATAGTGTACTACACAGCCACAATGGTGGAAGACAATCAGAATATGACTTCCAAGATCAAATGAAAACGTCGGCGATCGAAAGAACTAAGAACTACGGATCGACGAGTTAAATCTTAACACTGCCACCATGTTGGCAACACAAAGGACTAGCCCTCCGATTAATCATCAATACCGCTCCAATAGCGAAAACAAAAACATCGCAAAGTAAAAGGTTTGATCAATAAACCCAAGCATCGGAGAAAATCAGAACAAACCATCGGCGAACGGAACAACTATATGTCGGATGGTTAGTTCACTAAGGAGCCACAACGGTGGAAAACAATCAGACTACGACTTTCGATCAAAGTCATAAATTGTTTCTATAGTGACAAGAAAACAAAAATAATGAAAAGCAATAAACCACGAAATCGGCAAGGGTAAGAACTAATCCGTTGGAACGTTTGCCATCTTCCCTCCAAAACAACAGCGACTTAGAAGACTAATGCTCCGACAGTGATAAGCAAAAAATGCCGAAAGTAAAAAAGTAAAAGTTTTTTGAAAAATAAATGAAGGAGATAAAACCCATCGGCAAAAAACATGACTCCCATTGGGACGTCCGTTAGTTAGCTTCCGCAACGGTGGCTGCGTAGAGAACTATTTCCCTGATTCACTGTTCAATAGACTTCTGATAGCGAAAAAGGAAATCATCCACAAACCAAGAACTTCAAGTTCCACAGTCAAAAGCATTAGTTGGACAAAAAGTAATCATTCAACTTCCGAAATGAAGGAAAGCGGTCTACCTCAATTCATCCTTACAAAATCCAAACTTGTAGCGGTATGACAATAGAGTTCAGGAATCCAAAACAAATCCAGGGAAGATAAAATCAAAAGGAGGGTCTAATTTTTTTTTAAATTTGGGAAAAAGTTGCAGCTGCAACACCCGTATAGGGCTACATGGAAGCATTGTGATGTGGGGTACCTTGATTATGCGGTGCTACAAATCCATAATTGGAAGAGTAAGCAGGTTGTTGATACTCGCACCCATAGGGTTGATAGTTCTGTCCAAACTGCGATCCATAAGACTGTCCATGAGAAGCTCCATAAGGTGTCCCATGGGATGTCCCATGAGAATGTCCATAGTTAGGGATATGGGGAACTCCTTGAGATGGACCATAAGACGATCCAGAAACAGGGATATGACCTCCCAACACAACAAGAGGTACTTGACTCTGAGATACTACCGTGCAAGCGGTCGCAGTACGAACATGGCTAGTAGCGATATTCCGGCCCGAAGGAACACGTGAATGAGGGGGATGAAGGGTTGTTAGAAATGCATTCGAAGGAGTATGGTTTGAGGACAAAGGGACATGTGAAGGGATGTAAGTGGTGTTCCCAATGGTCACTCGTTTCGGTTCTAGTATCCGAATATGATTACTAACACTAGGTCTAGGACGGGCATGTGAGGTTGCTTCCACTACTGGGATGGAAGGTGCAATGTGACTAGTCCTCCCAAATCTCTCTGCATGGAAAGGAATAGGAGTGCCCCCAGGCGTAGTGCTAGGTTTAACTTCCGACTCTACATGATGTGCTGGATCAGGTGCAGGTATATCAGACATGCCATAATGAACATGACTAGTGCTTGTGAGTTCATAGTGAGTCTCGTTTCCTGGTAACCAATACCGGCAACCTGTGAATGAGGGATCATAACCAGAATGTGAAGGTATTTCTGGTGAAGGATCATATACGAGAGTAGGATCTTCCTCCCCAACATCGTGAGGTGGAGAGGACATCTCTGGAATATCATCCTCGTGATCTCCCATAGTGTGTGAATCAAATTGAGAAGTAGTCCACCAGGACTGTCTATTTCTCTTTCCCAAAAGAGGAGGAGACATGGAAGGCAGAAGTCCTACTAAATGACGAGAACGATGAAGTGTCGCGCCCGAATCCACAATGACTCAAAAAATGAAAAGACTCAGTCTAATTACACAAACCCTAGGAAAGCTAGCATGCACAGAGCACAACCCTATAAAATGTAAAGCCAAATCGCAAGCAAACAAGCATAGGATATGTGAGCTCCCGAATGAAGCAGGTATGTCTTGCCTAGGAGAGGCTTGAGACTCACATACACAACAAGCGGAGGTTCGTAATAAATTATAGTGGCCCTCAGCTTCAATGCATATAGTGATTGTGCTATCTAACCCCTACCTGGCTAGGACACCCACAGAATAACCTCTGCTAAGTACCCCCTCAATAACCTAGGTAAGGCAACTAAGGTCATCTCAATATAATCAATGTTCAGGAAGATAGTCGCATGCGAGATTGACCGTATGGGCAGGGTATCAAAGCCCAAAACTCTTGAAAGAGCCCCCAGATATGAATACAATCCTGGAAATATCTCTGGTGCTACTCAGTTACAACCAGGGGTCATCCCAATCATAACCGCTCACACTGCCTCGTGCTTAACTCCCTTGTAAGAGGAGGATCCTGAGAAACACTAATTATATAAAGGAATTTCACACTCTCACTTGGACAGACACATAAATGTTTCATTTAGTGGTATTGGAGAATTTACTCACAATGAACTATTCCAAGACCCTAAAACCTAATCTTGTTGGTGTACCTTATAAAATTAAAGAGTGTAATTCATTTTATTATGCTTTGATTTTAATTGGCTTATTACTCAAAAGGGAAAATGGTCATGCAACTAATGATGTTATGACGCAACAAGAAGTAAAATGCACACCTAACAATCAATGCAAATGCACTGTGTCAAATGAAGAACAGGGTATGCTACTACGTGAAGTGCAAAATTTTCCTTCAAATGAATATGCAATCATTCCTATATGAAAATCTGACTAATACTCTCCAAGCAAACCTAATGCAAGTACCATGCAAACTTTAAAATGCAAATAATGCATAATGATGCAAAAAGCAAATGTTTTTGTATTTTTTGAATTAAATGAGATAAAAAGAAAAAGTATGACTCTACAACCCTCTGACTCTGTAGGCACTACTAGACAGCACCCAAGCAAAGCATCAAGGTAAAAGAGACCTAATGCACTAATCCCAAAACAAAAAATAGAAAATGAAATGACAAGAACATTTTCAAAAATTTAAACTAAAAAGCGTCTCTAGTCAGAAACATGGGTGTATATAGACTCCAGAAGCATCCAAGAAGACTCATCAATCATCCAAACTCACCCAGCAACACTTAATCTTCCCCAAAAAGGAAAAAATTAGGGCATACGCGACTGTTTGCAGAAAATCTGTGTATATACGCAGCTATTCCAGGAAAACTCGTGTGTACAGGTGACTGTGAAGGAAAAACCCATGTACAGGAAGAAAAAGAGATAAAAAATAAGGCAAACAGACAAGCTGAGAAAAAATTTACTCCTGTAAGACACTATTGGGAAAATATGCCCCCAGACCCGACTCAGAAACAAAGAAATCAGAGCAATTCAAGAACATTGAATGTCGACAAAACCCCCAATGGAAATGACTAGGAACTCCCCAGTATGGTCACCAATTTTGTTACGGAGAAAACTTCCTATGGATTGGGGTGTACCACAACAGATAGAGTAACTGCAGAAATCAATCCCTTCCCAATATGCAAGAGAAATAAAACATCTAACACTAAAGGATCTCGAAACATACCTTATTCCAGATGGTTGATGTAGATTCCCGTTGAGATTTTACAATCCTGCCTGTGTTAACAATTTGCTCTCTCAACAATCAGCAAACAAGACAAGCATGCTATATAACGGTGTTAGACCTAATCTAGCATATATAATCAATAATGTATAAGAAATTAAAAGCATCCATGGATTCAATATTCATTTAAATGCACATCATTGGACAAGAAAATATATTTCTATTAATATAAATCAGAGATTACATGAATGACAATCTCTGTCGGCACGTCTGTGAACCGGAGAAACTGAGTCCTCCACCACCTCAATCCTCCATGTCTTGATAGCAAGCTCACAAGCAAAGACAAGCTTGGGAAGAACTCCAAGTGCTCCAAGGGACAAAGGGATGCAGACTCAAGTATAAGCAAGCTACAGAAACAATGGACTATAATTTTCTTTCTCTTCAATTCCTCTTCTTTCAATGTATCCAAAGGGTTCCTTATATAGTGATTCAATGGGGTAATGGAAGGTCAAATCCGAGCGATCTCAAGGCATGTGGAAGACCAAGAGACAAGTGACTTGGATCCACATCAAGGAAAACTCCAAAAATCTTTGGCCTTTTTCACACATCCCGATGTACGCGGGTTTAATGGTTATATCCACGTATATATGCGAGAAAGAGTTTAAAAGTCGCGTATAACAAATAACATGTGTTTTTAGGGATGATCTTGGAAACATCAAAGGTACAAAAATAGTCCATGGGGTCCAAAGAGTCTGTAGAGGGACAAGGAAGGCCATAAATGTGTGATCTACCATGTGTGGTAAAATCAGCTGTAACAACAGGGTAAAATTTTATTATGATGAGTCTTGTGAGATTAACAATCCAATGCTGTTTCTGGGTACTCTGATTTTTAGGTCGGTCAGAGCATACTCCGGCAAGGAAACCACGAGATTAATTAATTAGCGGGGAAATGTGAGTTGAAAATTTGATTAAGTAAATTGATTAAAACCCCCCGACAGAGAGTGCTCTTGATTTTGTCTTATGACAAAAGTTCAAGAGACTTAGCTAAACTATATGCTTGATGCAATGATATGCAGTGGGAATGCTCTCTAATAGAGAGTGATCTTGACTTGGATTATGACAAGTTCAAGAGACTTTAGAGATTAATTAATTAACTTGAAAAATAGTAAAAAAGACTAATCTACCCAAGAATCTCTTTCAGGTTTTTAGGCCCTAATCGGGAGGGCATGGGGGTAAGTAAAAATTGAAAAAAAAGACAACTCTCCAATAGAGAGCACTCTTGATCCACAAAGTGAGATTCAAGAGATTTCTACTTTAAACAGTTGATTTACTTATTGAAAGATAAACATTTAAATGGTGAAGTAATAAACTTAGTAAGAAAGCAAAATGAGCTAATCTAGCAATTAGTATTCTAAGAAAGATAATGAAATTATTCTAAGAAAAAGCACATCTAATCTAAGCACATAAAAAAGATAAGAACACCACAAACCTCCCCAAATGGGGGAGGTTGAGAGTGGGGGCTTAAAAACCCCACTCAAACAAAAATATAAACTTGATTGAGATTTACAATTTTCCTTAGGATTTCAACCCTTGAAAGGATTTTTGAAATAAAGAATGAAACTTTTTTAATGGAATTTATGTAAAAAGGAGAGTGACTTAACTTTTTATTGAAAACCTTTTCTTCAAACTTGCCAAAAGGGAAAACATAAGAAGATAGAAAAGAGAAAAAAGAGGGAAAAAGAAGGCTGAAACAAAAGAGAAAAGAGGGAAAAAAGGGGGAAACAAAAACAGGAAATTGAGTGCCAAAGATGGGAATAATAGGGTAGTGAACTAAACAGTCAATAAGCTGTAAAAAATGGTAAAAATGGGACAACAATAAGAGAGAAAAGTGGCTGCAATAAAAGTGAAAAAGAGGGCAGCGAAGAAAACCAAGAAGAAAAACACACAATAAGGCGGAAGGAGGCCAAATCCAACCTAGAAGAAGGGGGAAAAATCAATCAATAATCAACAAAAGGTGGGATCAACCTCCGAACAAGGTGACCACTAGAAACACTAGTCCTGAAACAGTCCAGACTAGCTGGATGTACGCAAGGATGCTAGTGGGGAAAGAGAAGTAACCACAAAATTATGTGGCACTTAGGGTCAAATCCCAAGCTACTTTCTCAGGTCAAAACGAACATGAGACACATGAAATATTGAGAAAGGAGAAACTTAGATTAAACTTGAGAAAAGTAACCAGAAATATTTCTTTTACTTGATGGATGAGGCAAAGAATCTTATGCTTCTTGATTTTCCTGAAAGAAAATGACTCCTTGTGGAACCTGCAAAATGAATGTTAACCATAAAAAAGCCCCTGTATATCAGACAATACCTGAAAGCATACAATCTTCAAGAGAAAAGCATAGGTTATATGAAATAGTGCTAGATTGTTAGCCTTCAAAATTTATAAAATCAAATGCTTAAAAATCCATAAGAAAGGAGCAAATAAAGGTATCACCTCACACAGTGAATCATGACCAACATAGAACTTCCGCTTTGACCTACAAAGTCATCAACTTTATTCAATCTTAAGCAAAATGTTATAGTAGAAATTCTCCAGAGCTTCTATGCCAAAAATCCGATCTCAATAAAGTAAAAGAGCCTCTATTTATACAATGAGAGAGTGCTAAAACCCTAATACCACACCATGCAAGGAGGGCGCAAACCTAGCCATCTAGCCATGTGAGAGAGAAAAACCAAAAATAAAGAGGGTAGGAGTGAGGGGAGGCCTCCACCTAGGCAAGGCATCCCCACTCCAACCCTAACCAATCCAACCTCAACCCATACGAGCCCTGTATCTTCAAAAGCGTGAGATTCCTATGTTATGACGTGAAGGATGAGGAGAGGCACACGTGAGGTAAACTAGGTATGTGTGAGGCCATAAGGTAGGCTTGTGCTAGGTTTGGAGGATCCAAAACCCTAGCCAAGCATAAATCAAGGACCATACCTCTTCCTCTCAACCTCGAACATACCACCAAGCCAATAAACAAGCTCCACCTCACCCAGGCTTGGTCATCACTGAAGGAGGCAAATTGGCCAAGTGGATGAGAACTCAATGCTCTCCGATTGCTAACTCAAGAGGACTTGTGCCAACCTCAATCATCATTAATGCCTAATGCCATGTCATTCTATGTTTCATTTCGTTCAATTCGGATTAATTTGGAGAGATTTGGATTTTCTCCAAAATAATCATTTTTAATATTTAATCAATAATTTCCCTGAAACTAACTTTTTTGAGAAATTATGAGTTATGTAGCTGAATGATGATCTGAAACTTGGAGATAGTTGGCTAGCTGATCAAGAATGATTTTTGGCTTAGGGTTAGGGCCTTCAATCACTGAAATCGGACCCCGGATGGCTGACTTATTACAATTTGAAATTTTTCCATTTAATTTATGGAAAAAATTTATTAAAAACTTAGGAAAAATTAAAAAATTAAAAAATAATTAAAATCCTAAATCCAACGCGTCTGGTAAATTTTTTTCAAATTTTTTTCTGGGGGTCTTGGTGACTTAGGACATCACGATAATCTATTCTACTAGTGTCTAGTAGGTTCATACACTTTAGTTGGGCTGTAATAACCCCCCAAGGACCAAAATTTAAAATCGGGCATTCCAGCTTTGGAGTAAGCGGGAGAAAACCTTGTCGATTATACTCGGCTATAGGTAAAGCATAATTGACAAGGGAAAAAAACTCCCTAGAATACCTTAGTTGAAATTCTACGTCTTAGGGGACCAAACCACTCAAACCCCTACTAGCACACTTTATTACAAATCCCTTGGGGCCATGGTCATAATTATTTAAAACAAAAACTTACTAGCCAAAACTGGCTAGGCACAAAGGGTAGATCATTCAATGCACTGGAACACAAACATGTATAATGTTTGTCAAATGGCGGCTCCTCAGTTGATCCAACTATGGTACAAATAAGTTGGTAACAACTTGAATGGTGGTTATCAACGCCTACGTGGGTCTTAAATGATCATTCCTTGAGATTGAAAGAATATCATTGTTTTTATAGCGTGATTTTCCACACCTGATACATCATGCTTTTGATGGCCTATCCTTGTCCCTATGTAGACTCTTTTCACCCTTTTTTCTCACTATGACCCTGATGCTCCCATGGAACCTTTAAAAAATACATTTTTATATGTATACGCAGGTCACAAGTCTACAACCCACGTATACACAGCTTGAACCACTGTCACCCACCTATATTGGGAAATATGCTGAAAACCAAAAACTATTTGGATTTTTCCCCATTAAGTAATGAATGACTTGATCCTTGGCCTTCCATATGCTGGGAAATGCTCCATTTTGAGCATTCACTTCCCATTGAGGGGCTATATATTGAGCTACTATGAAGCATTGGAGCAGGAGAACTTTGGAGAGAAAACATACTATAGTGGAATTGTGCCCCATTCTTGTATACTTGAGCATGCATCCCTTTGTCCTTGAAGCAATAATTAGTGTTATTTATCAAGCTTTCCTTTATCTTTGTGAGCTTGCCTTTGTATGGAGGATTGAAGTGATGAAGTCCCATTTGGAGGGACTCGGTTTCTCGATTTCGAAGAGGTGCCAATAGAGTTTGTCATCTTTATCTTTGTTCATATTAATAGAAATATCCATTTCTCATCCATTGGATGTGTAATTATGAATGTTATTATCCATGGATGTAATTACTTTTTTATGTATTGGAATGTAACATGCTAGATTAGATTCCAACGCTTTACATGTATCATGCTTGTACATATTTTTGTTGTTGAGGGAAATTTGTAGGTGCAATTTTGATTAAAAGCTCAACAGGGATCTACTTCGAACGTCCGAAATAAGGTTCGCCTCTTGTCCCTAGTGTTAGTTTCATTTATATATTTAGCATGCTTGGAAATGGGTTTATTTCTAGTGTCATCCTATCTGTTGTGGTCCACCCCAAGCCATAGGATATCTTCTCCGTAACAGAATTGACAACACCGCTCGGGATTTCCTTTTTGTTGGGGTTTGGGTGCATGATTGGCTTGATTTTCTCCTTATTTATCCATGTTTATGTGTCATATTTAGTAGTATGTTCATCCATTGACAGTACCCTATAGTGGTTTCACCCTTGGAATGCTTTTTACCACTTTCTTATATGTATACACGGGTCAAAGTATATACAATCACGTATATATGCAAGTTTTCCTCTACCTAGTCCCGTACATATGCTATTGTTCTTTGAATAGTCATGTACATCCTCCCTTTTTGTTGATTTCTTGACGTGGGAAGTTGTTGGGTGGGTTGTGAGTGTGGCTGGGTCTTCTGGGGTACCAATATTTTCTGTTGACTGCTCCTTTTGTGACTAGAAACCCCTTTTTTATTAATTTTATTTCTTTGAATTTTTTTCCTGTTGAGTTATCTCATTTTTTGTTTTGCCAATAGTTCATTAGTCTTTTAGTCTCAGTGTTTTTCTTGGCTTGTGTTTGTTGCATGCTATAGAGGCTGAGAATTTTAATGACTTTTATTGCATTTTCATTCACTAATATTGAAAATACATAATAATTTTATAGTTGCATACTTGCATATCACATATGCATCTAAGGAGGTACTTGCATTGGGTTGCTTGGATGAGAGTAGTGTTTAGACTTTCATATAAAAAGGATTGCATTGGCATTTGAAATGAATTTTTTGCATTACATATAGTGGCATACCCCTTTTTCATGATTAGAAATAAGTTTCACTTGGCATTACTTTTTAGGTGTGCCTATTTACTTCATTGCTGAGTCGTAACATTGCTAGTTGCACGTTCATTACCCTTAAGTAATTACAACCATTAAAATTAACACTTGAATGAAAATTGATTACACATTTTTATTTGATAAAGGTGCACCAACAAGCTTAGGATTGTAGAGTCTTAGAGTAGGGTGTCATGAGTAAATATTTCCAAGACTATGAAACAAAAGAACTAGGTGTCTATCTAGGTGAGAAGTAAAATCCTTGGTATAATTAGTGTTCTCAGGAGTCCCCTCTTACACAAGAGTTAAGAATAAGGAAACACACACGTTTGTGGTGGGGATATACCCTTGCCACTTTATGTTGAGTGATGGAGATATTTCCAGGATCCTATTCGTATCTGGGGGATTTTTAGGTACCTTTGGTGCTTTTGAGCTTCAGGATTTGTTACCCTTCCCATATGGTAGATCCCACATGCGACTGTCTTCCTAATCATTTGTTATGTTGAGGTGACCTTAGTTGAATTACCTAGGTATCATAGGAGGTACTTGTATAGGTTATTATGCGAGTGTCCCAGCCAGGTAGGGGTAAGAAAACAAAATCGCTATATGGGTTGAAGCTGAGGGCCACTATAATTGGTTACGCACCTCCACTTGTAATGTATGGGAGTCTCCAGCCTCTGCTAGGAGAGACATACCTACTGCATTCGAGAGATAACTTATCCTCCCTCTTTGCTTGTTTGCATATGACCTAGTTTGTTCAGGGATGTGCTCTGTGTGCGCTAGTTGAATTTTGGGATCGCGGTTCCTTGTATCTCTTTATGTTCCCTTAAGTTCAAATCCTTTCATGTTCGTTATGTTGAAACATCACTACTAGTATTTCGTCACCTGCTCTAGGGTTGTAGTGAGGACCCTCGTATTGTACTGGAGGGAACAACATCGCTTTACCTTGTACATCAGTTTAGGAGTGGTCATATATATCCATACTCCATTTTTCATGGGATTTACACCTCCTTCGTCTAATCTTAACACTAGTGTTCATTCCCCTGGGGGTAGTAGTGAATACATGGGTGTTGGGTCCTCAACTTACATTCGTTTTTATGTCTCGTCGTCCATTGCACCAATTCCTTTGAATGTTTTTCTCATGGTCAATCCTCACTATATCCTATTGTTTGAACTCTTCACTGAATATGTTAAACTATTTTTGGAATATTTTTTTTGTGTAGGAACCCCTTCTGGTGCACTTTCACCGATACTTTGACTCGTTCATGCTTATGGAAGGTATATTACTAAAATAGCATATCAGATATGGCCATGTTTCTGCATGCATTCTGCATTATCCTATAACCACATCACCTTAACCATAAGTACGAACCCACTTCGCGATGACAAAGAACCTTCATACTGCTACTAGAAGTGGCATTACGTAAGTGGTAGAGATTTTCTTATCATGGGTACCCTAGTTAGATCTTGCTTTGTCATTTGGTTCCCATACTGAGCATCCTCCCTTAGGTCTGGGAGTCCCTTGTAGTCCCGCCATGCCTCTGAGTAAAGAACTTCATATTCTTTCTTGAAATTTATGATATCCATATCCTATTGGGACTCTCGTTTGTATAAAGTTGTAACTGCATTTGCATATGTTTGCTTATCATATTGAGCTTTATGTTGGCTCCTTGATTTAGCTTATAAGCCCTATAGCCTAATATTTCCTGAATCCTAGCGAAGAAGAGCCTTCCATATATTTAGTTGATGAAAATGAAGAGCCTGGTGATGGTGCTAAATCCCTTAAGCCCTTGATTGGTTTAAGAAGCATTAATTACCCATTCTGTGGTCATTTATTCTTTGATGGGGTCATGGTACCCTAAGAGAAGGCTTGGAAACCACACTGGAGGTGGCATGATGGATATTGAACCCTGAAGGTCCTCTTGTGTGGTTGAGGTGGTTGAAGAATCCCATGAAGCTCTTTTCTTGATGAAGAAGTCCTTGGGAAAATGGTGAATTAATGGTCCTTGTACCCTTAAAGGAGATGATGTGGTCATTTGTGGTTTGCATGGTTATTGATGACTTGGTGAAGTCTTGGAAGCCTTAGAGATGGTCCTTAATCCCACAAGTATGGTGAAGCTCATGCTTATTTGAACAAGCTTCTCTTCAAAAGCATTAAATCCCTTCAAGATGTTGATGTGGCATCTCCTCAAGACTTGAAAACATTGGCTAAGACCCTGGATAATATAATGAAACCCTCACAAGAACCTAATGACCACATATGTAACTTGATGTATATATTGTTGAATCCTACGGTGATTATGCATGATGATTAACTAACTATGCTTGAAAACTTGACATGGTTTAAACTCCTTGAAGTGATGAATTCATTTGACAAGAATCCACAAGCTCATTGGGCATGGATATGATGAAGAGGTTCCCTTGCAAGCATTAATTGAAGACCTTACTTGATGATTATGTTGAGGCCTTGTTAATGAGAACCTATTAAACATGTGTCCTGACATCCCTCCAACCTAGCTCATTATGCAAAATTGGCTCCATTTGTAAAATTAAAATAAAAAAATAAAAAATAAAAACTTTAGCAAGTCGTCCCAATAAATATTTTTTATGATAAATGTGTTTAAATAAGAGCATTCCTCATTTTTGCAAGAGGATTTTTGGTGGAAATTGAGCTCTGTGATTTTTGGATTGTGACAAGGAGGAGGAAACAACAACAATGTCAAGGAGCAACAATAGAGAAAGGGTGTGGAATTTTTTTTGGGGGTCTTTCTCCTTCTATATTTCAGATCAGCCACTGAGGTAAATTCGTGTGGAGCAGTCCAAGACAAGAAACAGTCCCAAATGTTTTTTGATGGTTTATGACAGTCCTATCTTGTGACTTGTCTTGGGGTCTTTTAAAATATAAAAACAATATGAATTGTGCAACAACAGATGGAGGTGATTTGGTGACCTTCCTTCTTATAAATGCTTGATATCTTTTGGTTTTATCAACATAAACAAAGTCATGCAAACAATCCTAGTTTAATGCACATCCGAGGTTGATACATAGTCCAATTTTTGGACTTGATTTGGATCTTTCATATACACACTCAGCCCGAGTTTTGATAGGGATCTTGCAAGAAAATAAATAGACCAAAGTTTGATTGTGTTGATGATGTTTCATACTTATACACTATGATGATGATGTTGCATACTTATACCCTATGATGGTGATGATGCATACTTATACACTATGGTGATGATGCATTCCTATACATTAAGATGATGATGATGCTTGAACATACCTCTAATAAGTTGGCATGAGAAACATAAGAGCAAACTGTTGATGATTGGAAATTGAGAAGATATTGATGATGGTCAGATCTTGGTTAGGTAGAGAATTGATGAGCAACTTGACTTGACATGACACTCAACAATACAATGATAGGTTTGACCTAGCAAGCAGTGACATTATTGACTTGACTATGACAACATATTAATGTTGATGAGCTGAGGTACATGAGCAGAGGTTGATGATAGTAATGCAAGCTGAGTCTTGCACTTGATGATTGGATTCCTCAACCCTTTTAGTTGGAGCTAAGAAAACCAGGATGGGTCCTGTTATAAGAGTTGGTGCTCTTTTCATCAGCTGGTGTTGACTGTAATCACGAATATTGAAGTCTTTCATTGCATATAAATAAATTTGACCTTACATATATTCTTGTATCTCGTTAATGTGATTATTGTGCTTATGATTTAGCTGATTAATATGATAATGTGATTGGTAATATAATGCTTGATAAAATATGATTGATTAATAGAAGGTGAAATTTTTAAAATTGCTCTCACACTGATTCACCCCCTCTCTCGGTGTGACCAATGTGTTCAACAATTGATATCAGGGCAGGGCTTCATCACAAGCCTTGCAAGCTTGAATGAGATCCATGGAAACATAATGGAGGAAAAAGCAAAGTCATCAAGCAATGATTTTCCCATACTAGATGTGATAGATTATTTTTGTTGGAGGATCAAGATGAAGTCATATTTGAATAAGTTTGGTGTTTGGGAGATTGTGATCAATCCACCCACTCCATATAATAATAAGGGAATTGCAGCTGCACAGAAAGAAGAAAACAAGGACAACGCTACAGCGTTGAAGTTCCTCATGGATGGACTTCCCAGCTTAGTGAAAGAAAGTGCAGGAGAGTACACTTCAGCTAAAGACCTTTGGTTTAGGTTGGAAAGCGAGTATTAAAAGGGAAGACCAGACACTGAAAATACATATCAAGAATTAGAAGACAAGCCTTCGGAAGAGGTCAATCAAAAAGAAGAAAAACAAGAAGTGGACTCTAGTAAAGGTATGGATTCTTTTGGTTGTAATGATAGCATGTGTGATGGAATCAAGAAGGTTCTTGCAGAAGATGATGAAGATGTGTCAAAATCTGCACATGAGATACATCTCACTTTGTTGAATATTGATCTCAGATCCAATTGGGTCTTGAACACAGTAAATATGAATCATAGTGAATTAACAAGGTTAAAACAAAGAATCTTGGACCCTTTGAATGAATATCAGCAGAAAACAATGGCAATGAGAGTATTGCTTGTAAAGATCAAACACAAGGATGAAGAGTTGCAGGATAAATTGAAAGAAAATAATGCTAAAGTTGAAAAACTAAAGACTGAATTGATCAATCAAAAGGAAGAACAAGAAGAACCTGGTGAATACTCATAAGAGATTAAAGAAACTATAAATACCAATCTTGATTTGAAGACTTGGTTGGAGGAATCCAAGAGGATAGAAGAAATATTGAAGAACCAATTGGAAGAAAAGGAGCAGACAATCCAAAAGATGGAGATGAAGGTAGTTGGTCTTAGGAAGAAAGGTGAAAAGACAAATTCCTTTGTCAAGTTCAAGGACAGTTCAGTTGTCCTATATAGTATCTTGGATTTCCAAATATATTTCTGGCCTTGGTTACAAGAAGGAAGGAGAAAAATCTCAAGATGGCACTTGGTCTCCCAAGACTTTAGAAGCAGGTCCATCATCATCCAAAGATTCTCCCCGTGCACCTGCACATGGCAACAAATACTCTGGAAGTTCAAGAATGCATCAAGAAGTTAGACCTATTCCTCAAAGAAATCTCATAAAAGTAACAACTCCAAGATGGAACCAAAGGCCCGGACTCTACGGAAGAAGAAGTGTTGGAAGTCCAAATGACAAAGTTAGATGTTGGACATGTAACCAAGATGGACATATTGCTGCCACTTGTCACACATTGAGATGCTACACCTATAGTGGGTTTGTTCGCAAAGCCTAAGCATGTGCAAGTCAAAGAAGTTAACCAAGGAGGAGCCCTTCATACACATCAAGCAGAAGAACCAATGAACCTTGGAAGAAGACCAATGCAGAAAGATTTGAAGATCAGAAGACAAAATCCTCCAGTCAAGGATACTCTTAGGCATGGAGGAATCAAGTTGATCAAAGAAGTGTTGAAAGTTCCAACAACTCAGTTAGGTGTTGGGCATAGAACCATGTTGGTCACATTGCTGCATATTGTTGTATGATGAGATGTTATTGTTGTAGTGGATTTGGGCACAAAGCTCAATACTGTTGGAGTACATGGAGACAATCCATGGGAAGTTTCTAATACAACTCAGCAAGGAAAGCCAATAAATATGAAGGAACAAATGATGAAAGGACAAATTCCAAGAAGAAAGTATGGATGAAGACGACCGATCAGTTACATATAGGAGAGGCTGATCAAGTTAGGGAGAATGACTTCCATATGGCAAGCCAAGCTTAAGGTCTCTCAAATACCTTAGCACACCTTGAGTTCATAAGGCTAGACGTTGAACTCAATGGAGAAAGGATGACTACTCCAAGCATACATATGAGTCCTAGGATTGTGCATATTGACAGGGGGAGTAGTGATCAGTTATTTTAGGTACAAATATGTGGACACCCTTTTCCATTGATGCCAAAGGGGGAGAGATGAAGGAAAAATGGGAGCATGCTCGCAGGGGCGGCATTAGTTGTTGTCATCAATGACAAATGGGGATATTGTTTATTGAATTTTCATTAATGCCAACATGGGAATTGCAGTGGTCCCACAGGTAGTCATTGATGCCACCAAGTCCTCTTGTAGTGCACAGGTATGGATGATCCGAGTACCCTCACATCCAATGCCTTGGATCCCTTATGGATATGGGTTGTGCCTTGGAGCACCTTGTGGAGAACTGCATCCAATTGGAAATGTCCTTATACTCACAAGGTTGATCTTGTATTCACCACCTTGTTAATGTTGCTAAAGACCATGTCGATGATGATGAAGAGCCTAGTCATGATGCTAAATACCTTAATTCCTTGATGGGTTGAAGGAGTATTAATGACCCATTCTGTGGTCATTTATGCTTTGATGGGGTCATGGTACCCTAGGAGAAGGCTTGGAAACTCCACAAGAGGTGGCATGATGGATCTTGACCCCTAGATGTCTTGTTGTGTGGTTGAGGTGGTTGAAGAAGCCATGAATCCCCTTCCCCGATGAAGAAGTATTTGAAGAAGTCCTTGGACCCAAAAATGGTGAATTAATGCTCCTTGTACCCTTTAAGGAGATGATGTGGTCATTTGTGGTTTGCATGGTTATTAATGACTTGATGAAGTCTTGGAACCCTTGGAGATGGTCCTTAAGCCAACAAGTATGGTGAAGCTCATGCTTATTTGAACAAGCTTTTCTTCAAAAGAATTGAATCCCTCCAAGATGTTGATGTGGCATCTCCTCAAGACTTGAAACCATTGGCTAAGATCTTGGATAATACAATGAAACCCTCACAAGAACCTAATGACCACATATGTAACTTGATGTATATATCGTTGAAGCCTATGGTGATTATGCATGATGATTAAATAACTATGCTTGAAAACTTGACATGGTTTAAACTCCTTGATGTCATGATGTCATTTAACCAGAAGCCACAAGCTCATTGGGCATGGTTATGATGAAGAGGATCCCTTGCAACCATTAATTGAAGACCTTACTTGATGATTATGTTGATTCCTTGTTAATGATCACCTCTTAAACATGTGATATGGTATCCCTCCAGCTCATCTCATTATGAAAAGTTGGCTCCATTTGTAAAATTAAAATTAAAAATTAAAAAATAAAACATTAGCAGGTCGGCCCAATAAATATTTTTTTATGAGAAATGTGTATAAATAAGAGCCTTGTGTCCTCATTTTTGCAATAGGAATTTCAGCGGAGATTGAGCTCTGTGATTTTCATATTATGGCAGGGAGGAGGAAACAAAAACAGTGTAAAGGAGACACAACAGAGAAAGGGTGTAATTTTTTTCTTGGGGGTATTTCTCCTCCTATATTTCAGATCATCCACTAAGGTGAATTCGTGTGGAGCAGTCCAAGCCAAGAAATAGTCCCGAATTGTTTTTGATGGTTTATGACAGTCCTATCTTATGACTTATCTTGGGGTCTTCTAAAATATAAATAAAATATGAATTGTGCAACAACAGATGAAGGTGAGTTGGTGAACTTCCTTCTTAGAAAGGTCTGATATATTTTGGTTTTATCAGCATAAACAGAGTCATGTAAACAGTCCTAGTTTAATGCACATACGAGGTTGATACACAGTCCATTTTTTGGACTTGATTTGGAACTTCCACATACACATTCAACTCGAGTTTTGATACGGAGCTTCCAAGCAAATAAACAGACCAACATTTGAGTGTGTTGAGGGTTTCCACAGTCATTCCACAGTTTCGAATTGACAGCTCATGCATGAAATGTTGAATTTCACTAAGGCATTCGAGGAGTGAATGATGTATACTTGTTGACACTACATTATGATGATGATAATGCATACATGATGCAAACTATGATGTCTATGATGTATACTCTATGATCATGGTGATGCATAATTGATTCATACCCCATGATGATGATGTTGCATACTTATACACTATGATGATGATGCATTCCTATACGTTATGATGATGATGATGCTTGAACATAACTCTAATAAGTTAGCATGAGAATCATAAGAGAAAACTGTTGATGATTGGAAACTGAGCAGATATTGGTTAGGTAGAGAAGTGATGAGCAGCTTGACTTGACATGACACTCAACAGTACAGTGACAGGTTTGAATTCGCAAGCAGTGACATGATTGACTTGACTATGACAACATATTGATGTTGATGAGCCGAGGTACATGAGAAGAGGTTGATGACAGTGATGCAAGCTGAGTCTTGCACTTGAGGATTGGATTCCTCAACCCTTCTTAGTTGGAGCTAAGAAAACCAAGTTGGGTCCTGTTATAAGAGTCTATGCTCTTTTCATCAGTTGGTGTTGATTGTAATCGCGAAGATTGAAGTCTTCCATTGCAAATAAATAAAGTTTATCTTACACATATTCTTGTGTCTCTTTTATGTGATTATTGTGCAAATGATTTAGTTGATTAATATGATAATATGATTGGTAATGCAATGCTTCATAAAATCTGATTGATTAATAGAAGGTGAAAATTTTTATATTGCTTTCACACTGATTCACCCTCCCTTATTAGTGTGACCATTGTGTTCAACAATTGGTATCAGAGAAGTCCTTCTTCAGAAGCCTTGCAAGCTTGAAAGAGATCCGTGGACACACAATGGAGGCAAACGAAGAGTCATCAAGCAATGATGTGCCCATAATTAATGTGACATATTATTTTAGTTGGAGGATAAAGATGAAGGAATATATGAAGAAGTTTGGTGTTTGGGAGATTGTGATCAATCCACCCACTCCATATAATAAGATGGACAAGGAAACTGCACAGAAATACGCAAAGAAGGACAATGCTACAACCTTGAAGTTCCTCATGGATGGACTGCCCATATTAGTGAAAGAAATTCCAGGATAGTACGCTTCAACTAAAGGCCTTTGGTTCAAGTTGGAAAACAAGTATTAAAAGGGAAGACCAGACATTGAAAAGACAAATAGGGAATCAGAAGACAAGCCTCTGGAAGAGGTCAATCAAAAAGAAGAAAAACAGTAAGTAGACTCCAATAAAGGTATGGATTATTTTTATTGTAATGATAGCATGTGTGATGAAATTGAGAAGGTTCTTGCAAAATATGATGAAGATCTGTCAAAATCTACACAGGAGATACATCTCACTTTAATGAATATTGATCTTAGAGCCAATTGGGTCTTGAACAGAGTAAATCATAATCATAGTGAATTCACAAGGTTCAAGCGAAGAATATTGGACTCTTTGAATGAATATCAACAGAAGACCATGTCAATAAGAGTATTGCTTGTAAATCTCAAACACAAGGATGAAGAGTTGCAGGATCAGCTGAAAGACAAGAATGCTGAAGTTGAACAACTAAAGACTTAATTAATCAATCAAAAGGAAGAACAAGAAGAGCTTGAAGAAACTAGAAAGGAAAATATTGATTTGAAGACTTAGCTGGATGAAGCCAAGAGGATAGAAGAAATCTCGAAGAATCAGTTGGAAGAAAAGGAGAAGACAACCCAATAGTTGGAGATGGAGGTAGTTGGTCTCATGAAGAAAGGTGAAAAGATAGATGCCTTTGTCAAGTTCAAGGCCAATTTATTTGTCCTAGATAAGATATTGGATTTCCAAATATATCCATTTGACAAGTCTAACCTTGGTTACAATAAGGAAGGAGAAAAATCTGAAGATGGCACTTGGTCTCCCCAAACTCCAGAATCAGGTCCATCATCATCCAAAGATTCTCCCCATGCACATGCACATGAAAACAAAGACTTTGGAAGTTCAAGAATTAATCAAGAAGTTAGACCTATTCCTCAAAGAAAGCTCATAAAATAAACAACTCCAAGATGGAACCAAAGTCTCAGACTCTACAGAAGAAGAAGTGTTGGAAGTCCCAATGACAAAGTTAGATGATGGGCATGTAAACAAGCTAGATATATTATTTCGATCTATCACACATTGAGATGCTACACCTATAATGTTTTTGGTCACAAATCCAAAGAATGTGCAAGTCAAAGAAGTCAACTGAGGAGGAGCCCTTCATACACATCAACAAGAAGAACCAATGAACCTTGGAAGTAGACCAATGCATAAATATTTGACAATAGAAGTGTTTGAAGTTCCAACAACTCAGTTAGGTGTTGGACAGGAAACCATGTTTGTCACATTAATGTTGCAGATTGTCGTACTATGAGATGTTATGGTTGCAATGGGTTTGGGCACAAAGCTCAAGATTGTTGGAGTACATGGAGACAATCCATGGGAAGTTTCTAGAGGAAATTAAAGAGTTCATAGTGCAAGCTTAATTATTATATGGAATTTACCTTCCCAACAATGTTAGGTAATATACGAAACATGGAAAGGATAAGTAGGGAAAGCATGATATGGATAAGAGAGCCTCGATAGGATGAGATAATAGAGTTGGGAAATTTAGCTCAAGCACTCCAGATACAAGTCAATGGTCTATCATCTCAGGTTCTTACCACTCTTGATATATTAGGGGAGCAGAAGTAAGGCCAACAATGAATCCAATATGAATACATAGTGATCTAGTCTGAACCTGAAGAAATGCGTGCCAGGACCAACCCCCTGTCTCTAATGAATGCAGACTCAAAAATATCGGCAGAAGCATCATCCTACGGCTCTCAAAGGAACATCCCGGACCCGAATCATCCTCTTGACAACATATAAGAAGATATTAAGAGGAATGATCCACCAAACCAAGCAAATGAAGCGACTAACAAGAAATATCCTACAATTCAGTAACTTTTAAATGTTTTTTTTCATTTTGATTTTAGGGGTTTTATATAGACTGTATTCAAGAAAACGTTGTGGAAGACTATATAAACCCAAACTAGAACTTGGTTCTCAATATATATTAGCTAGTATCGAAATCATTTATGGTGCTCTATTACAAGCTAATTTTTTGACATGTTTTTGTAATTCCTACAAGTCCTCTTGCAACTCTTTTTAATTAAAATATTTACCAATTTTCTTGAAAAAAACATGTTATGCTATCCTCATTCCAAATATACCCTCTAAGGATTTCTTATCGTTACTCGTGCCCTTTTTCTATAATTGAAATCTCTTTCATTGGATGAAAGATTAAAATATGGTAGGTGTATCGTTTGCAATGAAATATCTTTAGTTACAATGTAGATGTAAACTTGTTTCTATTGAGGAAATTTCATTACAATGCACTTGGAATCATTACAAGTTCCAGAACAACATACAAGATGTTATTGTTGCATTAAATCATAATAAATATACAAATTCATTTATACTTCATTACAGATTACAAGCACACTAATATCATTATGGAGGAAATTTCATTACAATGCACTTGGAATCATTACAAGTTCCAGTACAACATATCAAGATGTTATTGTTGCATTAAATCATAATAAATACACAAATTTATTTATATTTCATTACATATTACCAACACACTAATATCATTAAAAGTAGGGAATTTAGAGGGTTTTTCTGCTTAAATATTTTTTTGGGATCATAGTGAATATGGAGTTAATGGTAGAAATTGGTATATATGAAAACACATCCTTTGAGCATTTAAGATTGCATGTAAATATGATTCTACTTCAAATAATTTGTTAATTATAGTGTTAGACTAAAGGGTGCTAGAGATTATTCATAAGGGATTATTGATATGTTCCCTTGAATTGAATAGATTTTAAGTCGATTTGTTCTCATCAAGTATGTCCTCAATGGTGGATCTGTGCAAAGGAAGATTGAAGGAAGTGACCAATGAATTTAGAAAGTTACTCAATCAAATGAAATCCCATCCTTTAATTTTATATTCATGAATCACTCCATGAATGGTTCTTGAAGATTTTCCTCAACAAATGAAATCCCATTCTTTAATTTTATATTCATAAATCACTCCATGAATTGTTATCTTCAAGATTTTAAGTCTCTTGATCAAAAGGATTTCCCAAAGATCATGATTACTTGAAATATTTGAAAAGACATTTTGAGGAATGGGAGACTAACAACGAGAGTCTATCATCATCCACAATAAATACTTAAAAACTTGATTAAATAATTTAGAAAAGTGTGTTTAAACTAAACTCCATTAACTAGTTTTAAAATGTGTATTTTTAGGCTAAAGTAAGTAAGTAAGTATATAATAATAATAATAATATATGTTTAAGGTCGCTGCCAAGCAAGACACCAGTTGGTGTATGAGACCCCCTTGTTTGAGGGACAAAGGACCTCCCTCTACGCAATGATTTAACGGCTAAAGTTTACAAAGGTGTACCGTTACCCTACCCCCCTTGGATTTGAAAATGTGACCTCCTAGGAGGAAACACATGCTCTTAATCATTTTATATATAAATTAAAATGGAAAAATTATATATATATATATATATATATATATATATATATATATCTTTGAGAATTCAAATTAACATAAACAACTTAGAAATCCTAGCTTCAACTTTATATGAGATTTTAGCTTTTCTATTTGATTGTATCTTTCTTAAAAAAATCAATCTTTCATGTGAATGTGAATGTATTTGCAAAACACTTGCTATTATTTTGTTTTGTATTTTATAAGTGTTTTTCTACCATGCCTTGTTGCTTGAAGTTATTGGAGTTGATTTTAGAAATTTAGATTTTGTAATAGAGATGTTTTGGAATAGGCATAAGTAAAATAATGCAAAAAAAAATTGTAATAGTGCTTTTATCGAAAGATTTAATGATTAAATAATATTAATTCATTTTGACAATAAGATTTGACTATCAACATCACTTTATATAAGTTTGTGCAATGCAGTAAATGACTATAAACACTTTTATTGAGGATGATTCTAAGAATTATATGGTGACTTTCCAAAGTACAACCAAGGACCAAAATGGTATTTCTTGCTCTATAACGCTCCAATAATGTTTATAATCTAACATAAAAGTTATGTTCAAATAAGTGAGTAATAAATTGTGTATTATATATTATTAAATAAGGTAGTTGGGTTTTCTAGGTAGCATAATTACCTAGGAAATGTTAAAAAAAAGGTTAAACCCCATTGTATTAAATCACTTCATTTTAACCCCCCACGTCGAGTGCTCATCGCAGGGCAGATCGAGGGATGTAGAGCTTGGCCCCCCACGTCGAGTGCTCATCGCAGGGCAGATCGAGGGATGTAGAGCTTGGCACTGGTTTTGAAGTGAAAAGTGGCAAGTGGACGAGAGTTGGTAAATGCATACAAAGGAAATGATGTGCTCTATGTTATTGAAAGGCTCAAAAGGCTTCATGTGAATGTGAGATAACGAAGATCAAAGGTACAAAGGCACATGCATTCTAGTGATCCTGGTGTATGCTCGGTTGGTGGCCATTGTGACACCTTGCATGCCTATTAATGGAAAGGAAGCATAACGACACTTAATCAAATCGAACCCTCCATTTTCCCTATCTATCGAAGTTCTATTCTATAGAGGTTTCAATCTATGTGGTTGAGCTCTAGTGGGTTTACAGTGTTGAGAGTCAGCAAGGGAGTAAGAGGTCCGCAAGGGCGGGGGTTTAACAATAAGAAAGGGGTAGCGAAGGAGAAGAAGCAGTAGGAGGAGAAGGGAAAGGCTTCGGCCTCAGACAAGGAACCTTTCAGAGAACTCTCCTATGTTGTTGAAGCTGCTAGTTATTATTACAAGAAAACCACCTGCTTATCAATAGGGAAATCAAGGAAGATGAGAAAAGAATCTAGGAGAACTCTTGGGTTTTGTAGCATGATAAGGATTTCAATGCTCTGACTAATTAGATTACTGATCCAGGGAACACTATACCATGCATAACACTTTATCATAGGACCATGCATCTCTACTGGACTCTCAAAGATCTATTGGGGATTACTTTGGCAGATTGGGATAAACAAATTGCAGGACTGAAGGAGGAACTAGCCCTTCCCAATTGCATGCAGATGGATTCCAAGTTCATGGACTCCGAAATGGACATCATTCCAAGGAACTTGGTGATTGAAGTGGAATTCAACCACCCCCTAACTAGAAATATTCCTTATTCACTTCACATCATTGAGGAAGATGAGGGAGACACCCTAGAGGTTCCTCACATATGAGCTCATAGTCTTTTATGTTGCTTACTTTTATGTTGTTTTTCATTTTCTTTAGCTTAGCGAATTGTTTGAATAACTCTAGTCATAATGATATTAGATATGTTATTTTTTTAAAAATAAGGAACTCTGCGTTAAGTTTTGTGAATCTCTCTACGTGTTTCAGTCCATCATCAAGAGCTCAGAAAGATGAGATGTAAGAAGCTCATATTGAATTGCAAAAACACAAAAACTTATTTATATCTATCTTTTCTTAAGCATGTGCAAGAGGGGTTTCCAATTGGCGTTCAGTTTTAATCCCTCATCTTGATTTAGATTGTTAGGATGTAATTCAATCTCCAGGGCTTCCATCACTTTTCTTCTCTCATAATGATCAACTCGTGTAATAATATTGGCATTCTCCAAGCAGATGTGGTGGCTGGTTTTAAGGAGTGCTTTGCTAGAGCATATTTTTGAATTCTATTCAGTTTGAGATCTACACTATGTTCTTTAAACCTAACCTTCATTGATCTCCTAGTTTCTCCGATAAAAACCTTTATGTAGGAACAATGTATTGAATATACTCCTTTATGCATTATCGGGTCAATTGGATCTTTGGTCAAATCCAATATTTTCTTGATGGTATTTTGGCGGG
>LPNX011166148.1:288609-401998 GCA_001517045.1 Pseudotsuga menziesii
TTTATATTTTACTATCACATTTAAACTTTTGAAATACTTTCATCTATATCAACATAAACCAGACACGCACATTTAAGTTATAAAACCAAATACATACATGAAACCGTAATATAACAATTTGAATAAACTAGTATATTTTAATAAGATATTATAGTATAATATCTTTTATCACATATAATATCATTTGCTTAATATCAACACTACTTTTTCATGATAAGACTTTATGTACTATTAATTCATCTTAATATTAACATTTTTTTTTAAATTTATTTAATGATTTTATTAATTATTGCACTAAGAATAATATGTGATATACATAATATATATTACAATAACATATTAAAAAGGAGTTTACAAAAGATGATTTTTTTTTTAATTTGTAGTTTTATATTTATATTTTACAATTGATTTTTATTTTTAATATAATATATATACAATAAATGACAATTTATTCATATAAATTTAACTTTATGTTAAAAATTCAAAATTATAAATACATGTTTTTATAAACATATTTTTAATATTGAAGAAGTAACTTATATTTCAAAATTCAAAATTAATATATTTATTTTATGAGTACATTACTTTATAAGTACATCTATCATATTATATTCAAAAGTAATTTATGTACTCAAAAGTACTTACTTTTAGTCATATAAAGATGTTTTTTATTGATTTTATTTTAGACATCTTCTCAATTTAACTTAACCATAGTTACAATGGTTATGGTGTAAGAGATGAGTTGTAAATATACCTCCCCGACAAAATGCCTAACTCATAATATTTTATTATATCTCTTGTGAGGCCCATTTTAGACCTCAAAATTCCCCTAATGGGCATGCGTAAGTATTTCAAGAACCTCCTTTGGGTCTTCCCCCATTATGTGACCATGACCTCATCATCACCTTGCTTCAATGTAGCATTCCTCTTAGTATCAAACCATACCACCAACCTTATTGAGTGATTAGTTTAATAATTATCAGATACAAGAGTCATTCAACCCCATCATAGTGTCTTTTCTACACATATTAACTTGGTATAAAACAAATATATATTATACACCTATTACCTTGGTTTAAAATAAATATATATTGTGATGGTTGTGTAACCGCTATAGGGAATTAATTAAAATTATCGTCAACTACAACTTTACATTAATCGATGAACTATCGGATGAACTCCATGGAATCTTACTTCTCCAAATTTGATTTTCATTATGGTTATTGTCAAATACAAATACAAGAGAAGTATGTTCCCAAAACAAATTTTTGAAACCATGCGGGTCACGGTTATTCCATTTTGTTTGACCAAAGGCTCCCTATACTTACCAAATCCTTATAAATAAGTTCTTAAATCCATACTTGCAAAGACATGTTCTGGTAATTTTTTGTGATTTCAAGTATGACTCCCTATACTTCCCAAAGCCTCATGAATAGGAGCCTAAATCCATACTTACATAGGCATGTTTCATTATTTTTTTAAAACATTGTGATTTCTAGTAATACCTGGATTCATCATATATCTTATTTAGACATGGTTCTTCCAAGCTTAGAAAAGAATCAAGTATACATGAAGAAATCAAATTTCCAGACATTATTCTTCCAAGCTTAGAAAATAATAAGTATACACAAAGAAATAAAATTGTGTATTTGGTCAGCACGAAGTTAAATACTAGGGTGTGTCATTTCTTACAAAGGGTCCAAAGCTAATCCATGATAAAATATTGAAGCCATTACAACATGGACCATCACACAGAACATGCATGATTAAGAGGATTTTTATCCCTCACTAGATGCTACAAAATATTTGTTCACAACTATGAATTGTCAGTATAAAACTAATAGATGAGTATTATATTCATGTGCATTGGCATTATATAACTTATAGAGGAGTATTGTATTTCATTGTTTATTGTCAATCAAACAATATTATATATACATCGTGTGACCAAATACATAGTAACACACAGAGTATAAATTTGGTGAATGTTAAGCACCTCGATACAGACTCTTTAAGAGTCTGTTAGAGAGCCCGTAGCTGATATGCCCATCAATATGGGGATATGGCATTCTTATTCCCATGGGTGATACGAAGAGATTCCATCTTGTTGAAGAGAATGCACCCATCTGGTGGTGGGATACCCATAAATAGTCACCCTTTCCCGACATCTTTTTCGTCTCCCCATTCCATCAAGTGATTCACCGTCAGTTTCTTCATTGAGACGAAGTCTATGCCATCGTGCTCATTCTCTATTTTTTTTGTAAATAAAAGATTGTATTACTTTAAAAATCAGTTACATAGATCTCTTTCAGAGTTCCAAAATCATCAAACCCTACTGGAAATTAAAACAAACTAAAAACATATTCCTTCAGTTCTTGTAGGGATTCAAAAAATAACTATTTGTTTCAGGACTGTTCTAAGTTTCTATGTCTAGTCTAAAGCTACATAAAAACTAAAAACATAGTAAAGTAATATATTGCTCATCTTATCCTCGGTCTGGAACTTGGTCACAGTCCTCGCCACTAGTGTTTCTTAGGTCGATCTTCTTCCCTTTCTCCACGCTCTCCTTTGAGTCTGCACTCCCATGAATCTCGCTCTTGTTGGTGCAACCAAATTCAAAGCTCTGTAGGATGGGGGGATAGAACTTCAGACCCATCTTGGCTATCATCAAGTCGATATTATGGTGCATCAAGAAGTCGTCCTAATAATGCTCTTTCCATGCTCATACTAGTTCCTGGTCCCTTTCCTTTTTCCTTCACCACTAATTGTTACATGGTGTCACGTCCCCATCCCTCAGACCAGCGAAGAGGACGCGACGAACATCAAATTCAGCCGGGAAAACAGTCCCATGAACATGAACAGGAGAAATGCTGATATTAAAATCTTGAACAACATAACAGAATGCATAAAACATCATACAAGATGCATAATTCCTCAATCATTCAGCGGGAGCAAACATATTCATAAACCAGCATTCAACATGTTCATCATAACTCATTAAACATCAATATAATTGCAGAGATGGAATAGCCACAGCACTTATCTTTCAATGAAGAACTTGCCCGCAACCAGCTACGTCGCTGGAACGTTCCACCCAACCATAGGCCAGCATGCTCATCATTCTCTCAGCACACTGCCACCCCCGAGCTGGGCATGATTCCTCCAAGGATAAGGGTCAATTGCAGGCTTACACATAGCCGAGGGGACACAAAACAGCCAAACCAAACACTGCTGGGTTTAACAGGCCTTCAACAAGCGGCCAACCCAGCACAGTCTGAAGACCAACCACTACATACTCACAGCAATCAACCCCTTCACAGCCTTGTGAAGAAAGCAAAACAACCGGTGACAGTCCCAAACAACAGATGAGGCACAACTCAAGCCCACAAGGCAACTCAGATTTGTTCTTGGCCCTAACATGGCCAAAACAACTCAGCAACCACACCCAAACTAGGGTAACGACAGCAGCCCAATTTCACAAGAAAAACAGTAGCAACAATCCACAGCCCACAGTGGATAAGAAATAGAACTCTCGGCATAACCATGGGAGACTCGGCCAATGACTGTGGCAATCAACAGCCCCAACTCACAATGCCAACGATGGTAGCTATACACAGTCCCAAACAGCAGGGAAACTCAGACGCAGACCACTGCAGAAAACGACTCAATACGAAAGCATAGCAGCCCAAAATGCAATTGGACACCACAGCCAACCAAAAGCGTGGGGAAGACAACAGCCACAAAACACAATCAGTGAGCAAGGCTCACAACATGGGAAAACGACCCCAAACAGTCTGTGCGTGAGTGCAACCTACACCAGACCACAAAACTCCAAGGAGACTTACCCAATTCCACTCTGTGGAAAACGTGAATGACCACAGGTAAGCAGCTCTCCTCCTAGCCGCGTGAGATCCAGCAAATCCTCTACCTGTGCGTGAGGATGAGCAAGACTCCCACCCCTCTGCGTGAGGAAAAATAAACAGCGGCCCCCGCGTGAGGAATGAATAGACCATGAACCTGCGCGGGAGCAGGAAACCGACCACCGTCGTGAAGGTTGAAGCCCAGCTGTGTAAGCAAACAGACAGTGGCCTCTGCGCGTGGATGAACAGCAGAACGCTCAGCATGGGGAGGATGAACCCGCAGGGTGAGAATGGAGTCGTGGGTGGTGTGTGGGTGTGGGTAAGGGACTGACAGTCCTGCCATCCCACTCCCAAAGGCAATTACTGCCCTCAACCACTCAGCCATCACTCCTCAACCACCAGCTGAAGCATTAAAAGAGGTTGATAAGGTTGGATGAGACCAGAAAAGGTGGCAAACAAACAAAGGTGGCAAAACATGGGTTTCTCCCTCATAGAATAAGGTTTGACATCCGCACCCCTTATCCTTTGGAACCATGCCCTTTTCATTCAACGTTGCACTGTCGTAGCTAGTTGTGGTTTTAGTTTTTAATTGATGTGCGTATTTACATGATGCCACATTATAGTGTGTCGGATAGCACGATAAACCGTCGGCAACTATCCCCATTGCCGAAACACACACACAACGAAATCGATGGTGGGGATTTTGCCTTGAGCTCCTCACCATGATTAATTACAATATATACATCATGCAAACGGGGTCAAAACTGGGGACGTGACACATGGGCCATAATATTTTTCATTACCAAGTAAACCATAATCATTATGTCATAAGTTGAAGCCCGCCCCACTGTGTTTCCCAGATCCATCACCCATTCCTCGAACTCTTCTCGAATATATTCTATGGGGATGGTTTTCACCTCCTCCCACAACTCCTTTTCAATAGCCTCTATCTCATCTTGGACCACCAGAGGAATGTGATCCTTGAAGAATGTTGTTTCTGCTCTGGCTTGGGCTTAAGCCCTTGTGACCCTTACTCTCGTGCCTCCCCTCCTTCCCACAACATTTCCTTTCCATCCTCATCCTTGAGAAATATCTCCCCCTCTGTATCCTTCTGTTACTTGCTTTTTTGGGGCCATCCCTTCAAACTGCAAAGGGGATTTGTCACGATCTGGAGTTCTAAGAAGAACAAAACTAGCTCTAATCATTGTCTGTTTGTAATTTCCTTTAGAAGGAGAAATTACCTTAACAATGTTGTAATGTATACAGGTGGAAATGCCTCTTCCTTCGTCTTGTAATAAAGCAGAGGCACCCATAATTACAAAAACTAGGATGCACCTTCCCTTGGTCGTCCCGTCCTTTCTCCCTCTGGGTTCTATGCTCCTGCTTGTTTCTTACACGATGAGGTTCATAATTTCCTGAATTGGAGGTTGGATCAAATCCTTGCTATATCTTTTCCTTCACTGGTCCCTGTACATCATCGTATCACTACCGGATGTAGATGAACCTTTCCGATCTCTTGTTTATGATTATTGTTGATGGCTTGACACATCTATCATTTCCCTTTGCTTCCACCTGTCATGGCTATGCGCCATCTATCCTCCTCCTCCATCACGTCCTATCGTCGCATGGTCTATGTTTTCCAGGGGTTGGGATTGGTACACCCAATCCTGATTCTTGAAATCGTCCAGTCCCCATACCCTTAGGATCTTACCTCCTTCGACCCCAAGGTTATCCATGTGGTCTGCCACCTTGTTCGCTTCCCTCCTGACATGGCCAAATGACAGGGCCGAATGTGTGGCAATGAGATCGAATTTTTTTTCCAACATGCATAAAAGACGCTAGATGGAAGAGAATTTTTCATTGATTGGCCTGTGGCCAGTTTATTCGCCATCTGTATAACTATTTGGGAGTATCATTCCACCATGGCTAGGAACCAACCTTCCCTAGCCATCATCTTCAAGCCCTAGATAATACCTTCCAGTTCAGCTGAGTTGTTAGTGTCAATTCCAATTGTTCCATAGAAATGTTTTTTGATACCTCATGTTGTGTCCCTGCATACTCCCCCCTACCCGGTAGCTCCTGGGTTTCCCCTCGAAGCTACATAGAAGTTAATCTTGAAATAATGCGGAGGTGGAGGAGAACATATGTTTGGCTAGATGGTTTACAAACCTGGTTCCTTTGTTTTAGACCTCCTTCTGAATTATCCATCCAACCACTATTCAAGCCTCAACTTTTGTGAGTTCCTTGTCCCTCTCTCCCCGTTGCTTGCCTCTAATCGTTTCTTGAAGGTTGTTGACAAGCTTCTGTGAAAGTTCCTCCTCATTGTGTTTTTTATCCTCGAATATTTGGTTGTTTCATTCCTTGCACAAATTCCATATCAGCATCCCTAGGAACATCATCCATAACATGTTCAAAATCGGGTTCTTAAAGGATTTGTCATTACATGCCCAAAGGGTTTGGTCTGGCTGGCCCCAGTTTGAGTCACTTCTACGGGATATCATTGTTCCCTTATCCCATAGCAAAGATGATAAAGGGGATCCATCTAGGAGATGGTCCATGCATTCCTCATTTTTTAGGCAAAGTGGGCATTGGGATGGTCCCTGAATCCCCTATTTCCTAATATTTTCCCATGTCAAGATCCTTCGTTTACATACCAACCAGCTAAAAGTGGTAGCCTTTGGCCAGGGGTTCATGCTCTAAATATTTTTCCAGATTTCGTCCTGCTCTAGTCCATTCTTGGTTTTGACGTCATAAGATTCCTTGATGCTAAAAGTTCCCTTTGGAAGATAACCCCATCTTAACTTGTCTTCCCCCTCCTGCCAGTGAATGAATCTCTCCTTGATAACCTCCATAAGGGCAAATGTATCCTTATTGTTTATCATTATGTTCCACCATTCCTTCTCTGCCCACTTCCTGTAATCACCTGAAGGATTCTCATCCCAATATTGACACACCTTATATTTTCCTTCTCCTAGGCACCCTTCCCTTATAGACTGCCATCTAGGATCTTCCCCTAGTTTCAAACATTAATTCCATGAGTCATCCCAAAAATTTACTTGCTTTTCATCTCTGATTTCCCAGAAACTGTGGTCTTGAACTAGATTCTTGCTATTCTGAGCCTCTTCCCATATATGTGATGACCCCACCTTTTCCTTGTTGAATCTAACCAGGTCACCGATTTGTCTATCCTGAGCATACTTCACATTCCATAATCGGGCCTATGGTTGTAATTTTTTATTACACCATCTCCACCAGATCTTTTCTCCTTGAATTTTGCTCACCACCTCTGGGTCCCTTACGCCCAAACCCCACGTGTCCTTTGGTTGAAAAATTTGGTCCCATCCTACCAAGGAAAATTTATCCTTCTTCTCCCTCCCTCCCCAAAGAAAAATTCCTTGAAGGCTGTGAATTTCCTTGATAATATCCTTTGGTGTTGAGAGCACCGAGAAGAGGTATATCAAAATTTCCTAAAGGATTGATTTAACTAAAATAAAATGGCTTGGAATATTCATAGGTCTTAGCGTCCATATTTCCAACTTATTTCTCATTCTATCAAGCAAATACTACGAGGACATTTTCCTCATTGTACCTTCAGCAAGTGGAGATCTTAGGTATTTAGAAGGTAGAGCTCCTTTGGTGAATCCAAGAATCCTCACTATACTCCTTTGGGTGATCTTAGAAGAGTTGAAGAAGAAGATCTGATATTTTTCTGGGGTAACTTCAATCCCAAAGGCTTTAGCAAAAAGCATCAAACTTTTTTTAAAATATCAGGCCTCTTGGACTAAAGGGTGCGCCATAAGAATTGTGTCATCCATGAACTGCTCGTGGGTTTGTTTTTCCATCCCCTCATGGAGATTTAAACCACTAATTTATCCCCTAGATTATTGGTCCTAGAGAATCCGACTAATACCCTCCTCCATTAAGATGAACAGGAAGGGGGTTAGGGGATCCCCCTGATGGATCCCCTAGGTTGGATTTAGAATTCTGGTAGGGGACCCATTCAACAAAATCAAATAGAAAGGAGTGGTAGCTAGGTTCATTATTCAATCAATCCATTCCCTTCCAAAACCATAGGCCTCTAACATACTTCCCATGTATTTCCAACTTAACTTGTCATAGGGTTTAGCTATATGTAATTTTACTAACATACCTAGTTTTATGGCGACCTTTAAGGAGTGAATTGTTTCATGAATGTAGATGATTCCATCCAAGATCTACCTTCCTTCAACGAACCTTGATTTTTCTGGACTAACCATCTTGGGAAGAATCGGATTTAGTCTACTGGCTATAACTTTCGAGACGATTTTATAGATGACATTGCACATGGATATTGGCCTTAACTTTATTGGGGAATTGACTCCTTCCTCTTTTGGGACCAGGGCCAAAAAAGTAACATTAAAGGCCTTCAACACTCCTTGGGCCCTTCTTGATTCCTACAAATGATTTCCCACACTTCCTATTTGATTATGTCCCAAAAGTAATCGAAGAAGTTGGTCATGAAGCCATCTGGTCCTGGTGCTTTCCCTAGAGCCATGTGGTTCATTGCCTCCTCCACCTCCTGGAGTTCAATGGCCTTGGTCAGTATTTCATTATTTTCTTAGGTGATGACCTAAAGTAACAGCCTAGTTATTCTTTCAATGTCATGTTGTCCATATTCTTGGTTTTCAGTCACGATTCCTTTGAAATGTTGGATTAGTTCCTCCTCTATATCCCCCAGAGCTTATACCTGACCTCGGTCAAATTTGTTTAATTTGTGTATCTTCAACCTTTGGGATTTTGGACTACCTTGTTGTGGAAAAAAATTTTGTTCCTTTCCCCTTATTGAAGCCACTGATTTTTTTATTTTTGTTTCCAGAAAATCTCCTCTTGTCTTTCTCAAGCTTTGATTTGATTGAGGAGATCCTTCTCCTGTTGTTTGTGATCTTCTTCCCAACCTTCCTCCATACCCTTTTTTTGAATGTCTTCCAGACTTGCACTCATCCTCTTCTTGTCCAGGAAAATATTCCCAAAGTCTTCTTTATTCCACGTGCATATCATGGCTTTCAGGGCCTTCAACTTTTGTTGGAATTGGTACATCCCTGTCCCCTCTGGAGGATCCAATTCCTACCACCATTGTCATACCAACTCCTTGAAGTCTTTATGTTCGAGCCAAAATTGTTCAATTCTAAAAGGTTTCCTGATTGGATCCTCCGACCATTCCCAATGTAAGCTTATTGGCTAGTGGTTTGATCCTGCTACCGGGAAGACACTAGAAATTATTTCTCTTGTCCCTTTGGCTATATCCTCTGAGACCAGAAATCTATCTATTCTAGAGGCCACATGGTAAGTACCAACTTTCTTGTTGCTCTGCATGTATCACCCAATTCCAATATCTATATCTATCTACTAGTTGGATTTGTTCCACAAAGTCCTTAAAAGCTTCTTGGAATCTATCCATCACCCTCCTTCCCCCCTTCTTTTCTCCCAAGGATATTATCAGATTAAAGTCCCCTCCCAGGATCTAGGTTCCCTCATATGTTTGGTTCTTTATCCAACTTAAGAATTCTATAAAAGCTAGTTTCTGGGGATAGGCACTAGGGCCATATATGTTCACAAGGGTTCCTTTGACCCCATTTTCCAGAAAGTCGAAGCTGGCCATTATCACATAGATATTTTCCCTCCAATATTCCATACCTATGGAATCAGGTTTCCACAAGATTGCCAAACCCCCCACCATCCCTATGGCGTTCATCACCATAACCTGCTTCCTTTCCAAATCTTTTGCCCTAACTTTTCCATTGTTTCCGCTTGACATTTTTTTTCTTGTAAAAAGGACGTCTGGTTTTTCCTTCTTTAACTTCCTTGCCATAGTCTTGATTTTCCTAGGATGATTACATCCCCTTATGTTCCAAGAGATTATCTTCACTGGATTCCTTTATTGACTTTAGAGAAGGATACTATTATCGTCGGATATTGGCCTAACTCTATACATTTGACCCCTATATATGCTATCCTCTGTTTATTTGTCTTCCTCCCTCTTTTCATATCATCCTCTAATTGCTTCCTCTTGCTTCCTTTCTGAGGATCCATTGCTATACCCAATTGTTGTCGGGATTCCATCTTTACGATTGCTTCTTGGAGGAGTTCCAATTGTCTTCGAGACCCTTTCCCTTTTTCTCACATTCCTTCTCAATTTCATCTAGATCCAACTCCCCTAGTTCCATATCCTTAACATCGTCTTCCTCCATGGCTTTGATTTGCTCCCATGGTTCCCTCTCCTTTCCTTCCTCCAGTAGTTCTCCTTCCTTTGGCCGAGGCTGGGCTTCTGTCTTGCTTTTTTTCTCCTCTTCTTCATCTTCTCTGACCTCCAATATCTTGAACCCCCCCCCCCCTTAACCTCCTTCTTTTGCTTCTGCTGCGAACCCGATCGATTCTTCTTTCTATTCCGAACTTGGACGAAGCCTTCTTTATCTTTCACTCCCCCCTTATGGAGGTCATTCGTGGGTAACTGTTGTTCTGATTTCCGGCAGTTGTGGCTAAAGTGACCATAGTCATGGTAATGTCTACATCTAAACGATAGTTGTTCATAATCTATTGGCTGCACCCATTCCTCATCCACCCAATTCAATCTAATGGCTTCTAGCAGTTCTTTTGATAGATCCATATAAACATTGATGTAGGCAAAGGCAATATATCTCTGTTGTTTTGTCTGCTATGCTACCTTTATGAATTCCCCGATCATGTTACCAATCATCCTTCAAGATTTCTAGATCTCAGTACTCACATGGGAGGGAGAACAGTTGGATCCATACCAAGGATACCCTTGTGTTATCTTTCTCTAGATTAAACCTTTCCTTCCATGGTTTGAGGTAATGCCCTGCTAAAAAAAAAAAAAAAACGGTCCTCCTTCTAGGATTCTGTCATAGTCATCTCAGTTAAAAATGATTATAGTGAAGAAACTCTTAGAGCCCAGTTGAATATCATAGTGTGCTTTGGGACTCCAATTGCGCTTGATCCATTGAACGAGATCCCTCGTCCATATCCTAACAAACTTCCCAATCAATACTTTCTCCTTCCATAGTTCCACATTTTCTCTTACCTTGTCAGATCAGATCAGAAGGGTTGGGATTTATTGGGATTTTGGGAGACAGCCTCCCTGACTCATCTTTTTTCGTGAGCTCATCTCTCCCTCACTCGCTTCTTCGCAGCCGCGTCTATTCACTCGATGGCCGAGTGTCGCCATTCTTTCGTTGTTGGAAAAGGGGTCCAATGCTCTCCCCATGTTTTCCTCCCGTGGTAACCAAACCTTCCGCCCACATCTCAATCTTCTCCCTGACCTCCCTTTCCAGGTCTTTCCCTAGCCGTCGAAACCCTTTCTGCTGTAAACACCCCATCGTGTTGATTCTCTATTAGAATTCCTTGGACAATGAGTTTTCATTCTTGCATCATTATAATAATTATGTGGTTGTTTCGGCCATTGCTTCAAATGTTGGTTGTGTTTCAAATTCAAATTTAAACTTTGAACTTCATTCTATCTCACCGGTTTCAAAAAGGAACCCCCTACAATGTATTGGAATCAGAAGGGGTCATAGAGTCAGTTGGAAGGAAATGAAAAGAAGTTGGTGTAACAAAAGGAAGTAGGAGTATCCTATTTTATTTTATAGATTCAAGATTGCACAATGTGATTTTGATTCGATTCAGGTTTTGTTGGGATGCTCGTCTCAGTGCATCTAGGATCCCCTATGATCAATCTGCCCAACAATTTTGTGGACGACGAGGGTCAAATTTCAGCAAACTATTGTTTCCCTCCACGCATGAAGAGAAGGCCATTGCACTCTTCTCCTCCTCCCATTAAACTCCATGAAAAAACGAATGACAGACTTTGTTTTAATCTGAAAAGATTCCATCTTCTTTATCATGATATCTAGGTGGTAAAGTATTTGTCACATATCCATAGCTACAAAAATATTAAATTTGTACTCCTTTGTTAGAAGAAGCAAATTAGTGAAGGTTTTTGAGTCTGTAAATCTTGTACATGAAGCTACTTTTATCTTAATTTCACCAAATAGATCATCCACTAACACATTTCAATTGGGTGTTCAACTCCATTGATCATTCCAACAATTTAATTTGCTAACCAAAATCCTTTTTTTGTTGCAGGTTGTATCAAATTTATTGCAGGCTGTGTTAATTTGCACTAGGGTTTGTTGACACAATGGAGAGTGCTTTGTTATGCTCAAATAATGTTATGTTTTGTAATTGATATCTTTATTTTATATTGATAAGAATAATGGGATAACTATTTCTCGATTTAGACATGGGTCATAAATGAAGTAAATTGATTATTTACAAGTAGAAATCAAAATGGAATCAATTTAAATTTGTAAAGTTTTACATTATTTAAATTTTTTAAATGACATAAAGTGTAGAATCTGATTAGTATGAGAAAGCCACTTCTTTGGTGAAAATTAGATAAAAAAGGGAAATGACGTTTGAGTTGGAGGAAGATGCATTCTTACGATCAATCTCATGAAGACATCAGAACATTATCTAAATGTGATTAAATAAAAAGCATATAGTTTTAAGTTCGCCACGCATTCTTATGATCAATCTCATGAAGACATCAGAACTCTAAATGTGATTAAACAAAAAACATATAGTTTTAAGTTCTAAACATGGAACTAAAAGTTTGAAACCTGAAACACTATCAAAATCATCTTCATTTAAAAGCTGAAAACTTACACATACTATATGGTTGATTAGAGTAAATTTTTTTGGTAATTAATTTGGAGACATAATGCTTTGGATTTCAATAACTAGCATAGCCACAAGCAAAGTTGTGGGTGAATGACTATATGCACAACAAATCCGATGATCAATAATAGATGGATTATTGGTCTTTGGTCAAACAAGGTTAAGGCCACCAAACAACTTTAACAATCATCTCTTGCCCAATTTGGCATGTTACAAAGGAGAATTACAACCCTATAAATAGGGTTCTTTACATGCAAATACAACTAGCAAGAAACCATAGGTTACCAAAACCACTTACATCTTTGCTCATTCCTGAGTCAAGGTTAACCCTAACACAATTTAAACATTCAATAATTAATTTCAAATGTAAGTAGTGGTAAATACTTATTTCATTTCATCTTAAAATAATTAATAACTAGATTTTTCTCTCTTACACTAAGTGTGTTATATTTTTGTTTTTAAGAGTAATTTTGGTTATAAATAATATGTTTTAAAAAAATATTTTTTTTAAGTTTATAATTTAATGGATATTTAATATTTTATTAAAAATATTGTATATATGCTTAACTATATATAAATGTTTCAACATATATATTTAATTAAAAAGATTATATATGAGAAGTATACTTTCCTATTTTATTTATATTAAATTTTTTAATTATCATATTAGTATTCCAATTATGATATTATGGTTAAAATACAAATAATGAAGTACAAATCACTCCAAGCATTACATATATATATAATTTATGGAAGACATAAATCATGTTAGTGTTAGTGAATAATGAAATAACTATTTTTATTTTAATAAAATGCTTTGTTTTATTATTGATATTCGCTTTGTTTTTAATAAAATGCTTTGTTTTATCATTGATATTCACTTTGTTTTTATTTGAGTAAGAAATGTGATCGAAATTGATATCCATATTTAAATAAAATATGGTCAATTTAAAATAAAATAAACATTGTATAAGTTTTTAACAAAAACAATTAATGAAAATTTTCATAAATAGACTTTATGGATGTTTGATGGAAAAAGAAATCATATTAGTATTAGAATGAAAAAGAAGAGAACTATCTCTTTGCATGCTTTGTTTTATAATTGATATTCATTCTTTTTTTTTTAAATAAAAATTGTGATCAAATGTTTATATTTGAATAAAATATAATTAATTTTAAAGTAAAATAAACATTGTAAATAACTTTTATAAATAATAATAATTTATAATATTTTTTATTAGTAAAAATTGATAACTTTTTATATTGCAAAAAAACTTAGCAATAACATAAAAATAATTGTTGAATAAATATGTTTATAAAAATATTTTATTTTATTTAATGTGTAAATTTTTATTGTTTTAAATCCTTTCATTGTTTAAAGTGGTTATTTTAAATTTCATAGTTGTTGAAAGCCATTTTTTTTTAATATTTTGTTATTGATTTAAAAAAAATAATACACCAAACATGATTAAAAAATGACTACTGCATATTTTACGAGAAAACCTTACATTAATCCACCTCACCGCATAAACTTACAAACTAAAAATGATTAAAAAAATTTAAACTCTCTAAATTGGAGAATAACACTTTTCTAACTATCAAATATTATTTTTGCCGATCTTTTTGTTCTTGAAATGTGCAAATGAAAATGTAAATGTGCTTATTAAAATCTTTATAAGTTAAAATGTGCATTTTTTTATTAGAAATATGATAATGTTATGCTTTGACATTTTACATAAACATAGAGAATATTTTGTCAAGATACATGGATATCTAATATTTTTAAAACATTACTAGATGCAACATTGTTATTTTTCTCATTTATATAAGTGTGACTTAATTACATATCTTTATCTTAAAGTTCAATTAACACATAATAAAGAAATTCCTCGTGGAACACTAAAACATGATTTAACATAAATATATAATCACTTATACATTTGTATAAAGTATAAATTTTTTAAAAGTGGACATATTTTTCCAAAGCGTATACATGTTATTAATGGGGTCCATTTATATGGTGGTATGTGTGGCAAAGTTCAAAGGTTTAAAGAGATGATGTTGTTAGGGAATATATCCTATGGCTGGGGTTTGAGGCCACCAACATACTAAGGATTTACTGACATAAAAACAAGATTTCACAAGCATATATTAAAGAAGAAGAGATGAAGGATGTGCACCTTATTTCGGAGGTCGATCCTAGCTTGGTCTATTTTCCCAAAATTCTCTTTAGATCCCAGTATCCAACACTTGCAACAAAGAAGATAACCTTCCTCAAAGCACCTTCAACTGTTATAACATATGAGACATGAACATATATAATTATTTCAATTCAAATCAATGAACAATCTAGATCAATATATACTAAAAAACAATTGAAGCATGCATTATACATTGATGGAAGGAAAATACATTTATTTATTGATAGAGTTTATGGAAACATTGCATATCCTATGTCTGATCAAGCTTCTCTAAAAACCTATATCTAATCCCTCTTGTTCCTCTCCTCAATGGAAATATTTCAACATAACTTTGCCTCCAAAGTTGGTCCCCCTCTCCTCTATCATTTTTGCTCTTTTTATAGCTGTTTGGGAGGAAAGATTTCTATACTAGGATAGTTAGGGAAGTTAGGGAGGTTTCCAAACTGGCCCCAACTTCCCCTTGATTAGCTACCTTTTTATTTTTAACAAATATTAATGGAATACACGAGTTATAGTAAGGAAACTCGCAAATGATACACGAGTTTCCTTGAGGAAACCATGTATTCAACTTTAAGGATCGATATGCGGGTTGCTTTAGGGAAACTCATGTATGGTATGCAAGATGTTATAAGGAAAATCATGTATTCAAAGTGAGTTTATATGCAAAGACAAATGATATTGGAGTTGATGGTGTAAATCAAGGGTCAAGTCCTCTTATAAAGTTAGGGATACTTCTATCCATATTGCTCTTTTGTGTGATGACACATTTGGTGTCATTACTCAGACAAAGAAGTGTCATTTCGAGGTATAATAGATGCCCCCTAATGTGTGAGGTCAGAGGGTAAGGATGGATGAAATACATTGCAATACTTAACTCATAGGACTCCGAATATAGGTTGCAAAGAATTACCTAAAACAGACAAATAGAGGTCATTGTTACAAAATCATCCGATGAGGATTCTATCTTCAATAATGTGGAACACTAGCTCCTTTAAAAGATACATATACATCATATAATATGGGCTACACTTCCACGAATGTTTATAAGGTGGATCATAGCCACATGAGTACAATAGCAGATATTCAATAGTTGGAGGGTGTCACAAATCATGACATGATCTTGCGCAACTTAGGTTTCATAGGCTGTAAACCCAAGGTCTTCATCCAAAACGAAAAGTACTAAGTACGAATAATTCCATGTGAATATGGTAGTTGAATTTGAACATGGAGGATACCATAAAGATATCGGTTAAAGAGTTGTCCTAAAAACCAATGAAAAGGATACCACCAAGGTGGGAAGTGGATCTTGAGGTACTATCAAAACTCAAGGTCTTTATCATTAGAAGGGGTTGATATATAGGAATCCATGTGTGAGAGGAAGGAAATAAATCCTTCAACATGTCACATGAGTAAACTAGTAGACTGTATAGGGGAAGGTAAGAATAGATCAAGTTCAGAGATGAACATGACAGGGAGCGACATAAATAGACATAGGTTAGGGATCTTTGAACAGTAAGCACGATAAGAGATGACTCAATGCAACTTGAAACCTCAATATAGACAACTCGATTCATCTGAAATATAGGAAACACCATCAGATCCCCCATGTACTATAAATAAGTAATCAATGGAGGAGTAGTAACTCAAAATGCTAGTTGAAACTGAGAAATTTGAAACTTAAACATGAGTATTGGGAGACTCAAACTAGTGCTTTGTTCAATGGAAATACTACCAACAAAATTATAGTAAAGAGAGTATTTCCTTTCTTTCTTTCTTGTTAAGTTTTAACGAGTCCAAGAAAGTAAAGTTGAGGTCTTCTACATTTTTGAACAAGCTTGAAGAAGAGATCGAATATTGCTCGATAAATTACTAATTTGTGGATTTTACGAGCTTGAATTAGTGTATGCTCGTTGGTGTTTTCATAGTTTGAGAGTATGAAAACTCCAAAGAAGACTCCAAGGGGTGATTTTTCATAAAGTTAGTCTCCTGAGTCCAAAAAAGTATAAAACAATCCAAAGGAGAACTCTCTTAGCTTCTCAAAAACTAAGGTATACCCTTTTTCGTATTTACTCAATCAAGTCCGAAAAATGGGTAAATTATCATCGAACCGACGCTCCTTCAAAAGCAAGAATATAGGTTTAATTTAACGAGTCTGAAGGAAGGCAAGATCACTCTAGATGTTCCATTTATTTATGAGTATGGGGTAGCCAACAGTAAAATCAATGCTTTGTATTGAGTTTTAACGAGCATGACCATGACATAAAGAACGTTCAAAGTCTTTTTCATAGTTTAATCCATAGCATGAAAAAGAAAATGTAAGCTCAAATAGGTTCTTTTTTTCATAAATTTAGTCTTCCAGGACCGAAAAAGAGATAAGCCTATACCTGGAAATACTCTTCTACCCACAGTGAACTAGAGTATTCCTTTTTTGTAAGTAACCCACATGGTCCAGAAAATGGTTAAACTTATACCAATGTGGATGATATTTCATTTACTTTAGCAATTCTGAAAGAACAAGTAACTCAACAATCTAGTCATTTTTAAGGAGTCAGATCGGGGCTTGAAGATAACTCCATATGACGGGAGCCTTATAACAAATGATAGTCTACAAAAGATAAACTATGAGGTTCATTTTTTGCATGTAAGACAACTATGAAGGCTCTCGTGACCTAGAAACATGCAGCATGGGTATTGAAATGGAAAGAAATGTTCTAAATAAGGTATCCCATGTTAGGGTCGTTCTAATCCATGGAAGAAAAAAGATGTTGGAAGGATAAGATGACGCTATTAAAGTATTTTAACTTCGGAAGATATTCTATTGTACTTTTGTTGTATTCTCCTTTCGAGATGTTATTCCTCCATTTAGAGATGTCCTTGATGTAATTGGTCATGTAAAAATCATGAGGTAAACCCTCTGCTGTAAGTCAAGGCAATAGTACCCACAAAAGTAATATGTAAAATGTATTTTGAGTCCCTCAAGGTAGGTCAACCCTTATTAGGGGACCTGTCCGACCTAGTTAGTTAGTTGAGGCACTCACATAATGAATATAAATAGGTGAGGCACCTCTCTCATTCACCCACATCCTATGCTCAAGTATTGCGCTTGAGAGAGAGAGAGAGAGATTCTATTGTGGAAGATGAGCAAATTCTTATTGTTGGGATTTTACACTGTACTTGGTCGAATTCTATACTGAGGAAGTTTTGCGGGGTTTTCTCCCTTGTGGTTTCCCCGAGAAAAATCTTTGTGTTCTCTTGTGTTGTTGCACTTGTCTTTGTTTCAGTGATGCTTTGATTATGGTTATGATGTTATTATGTTAAATGTTTTTAGATATTGTATAACCATTAAAAATCTAACAGAGGCTATATATCACAGTCCACAGATAAAAAGGGAATCCCACGGTTTAGAACGAGATTGGGTATAAATGCAAGATGCAATGGAACCAAACCCTACCTTATATGCCAAGGAAACATGTTCAAATTTCATCCATGACTTGAAATACTAGGAAAAAACCAATGAACTATTAGTCAAAATATTTATAAATGACCAAAAACTATAGAAAAGTGGATAAGAAATTTTATATTTTTACCATAAATAGTGAATTTGGTTAAAAAACAATTCATTTGACTTTTACCTTGAATAGTGCAAGTTTTACCTTTGAACTTAAAACCCTTCATACAGTGAATCCAGTGGACCAAATCAACTTCTGCAAGTTGCAAGTAACTCATCTCTCTCCCATATTTCATTTCATGTCATTTTTTTGAAAAAAAAATTTCTGGCATTTTAGGTATTTTAGTGAGTTTGAAATGGCACCACGCAAAGTACACAGGTATCCCGTTGCAAAATCATGTATTTGAGAAAAATGCATGGTTATGCAACATGATACCTGCATATGATACGCTTATGTTCTAATTGCACAGTCCCGTATTCTGTGGGATGCATCTTTTTTCATGAAAATAACAAAAAATAGTGTTGTTTGCAAGCAATATGATGCTTGAATAGAGAGAAAGGGAGCATGAGAATATTGATAGGGAAACATTACGGGATCTTTTAACATTAAATTCCCTTCGTCAATGTGGTTTGCTAAGGTTTTTTTTCACGGTGAACATGCATGCACAAGTGAGATTGCTATAAAATTCCCTAGTATGACTTTGGGATATCAATCATGGCTTGTTTGACCTACAAGGTGAAACATTAGAAATATCCGCTTAAGAAATTTACTTTATCACAGATTTAGCACATGGAGGGATGCCGATGAATATGAGTGGCTCTGGTCATGGCGGAAACTAACTTAGTGTTCAGTACTATGTGAACATGTATTGATTGCCCATATCATAGAAGTCTGGTACACAAGTTCTTATTGTCTATATAGCTAGTTTCCCACTCAAGGTGATTATGAGCACCATCACACAAGGGGCGAGTGTATGATAATTGCACCTAGCCACTCATAATCATATGCACCTTGGATTGGAATGTATAAGGAATGTATTGTTTGACTGGTGTTTTAGGCTAGTTGTTAATATGAAAAAGCAACTGTCAGATTGCAAGCTAGGTAAGAGAAAGAACTTTGGATACCCCAACATCCTAGTGGTCTTCTTCTTCGAGCGAGTACCTATGTTGAGCCCCTTATTTATACCCTCCCATCCACATCCACATGATCCTAGACTCACGCGGTGGGGAGATGACTTTGTTCGCCATGGTGGAGGTGAGATCCGAGGAGCTTACGATGAAGAGTTTTATGCATGGTGGAGTAGATATTGGACCTGTTTGGATGAATGGCCATCTTAGGACATATGTACAACTAGTTGAGGGAGGTGGTGTTTATGCCATGCTCTAATTTGGAGAGGGGAAGTTGGACTGCCTTACTCATTATATTCCCACTTTGAGGATGGAGACAATCCCCATTGATATGCAAGAGCATATAGTGGGTGTGAATCCTTCATGGCTATGCCTTCTTAGGAAGGTGTCCAGGACTGTACTTTGTTATCGTGAGGTTGTTGTAGAGGAAACTGTAGAGTCTCCATAGTTTTCTATCATTTAGGGGGATTGTGATCCCATTTTTTGTATTTTGATGTACTTATTACTGGATCTTTTAGGACCAAGACTCTATTTTTATGGACCTAATTTATATATATATATATATATATATATATATATAGTGACTTATTTACATGTGTTTCTATGTGTACATCTGAATATTTTTTACAATGTATGTGACAAATGCCAATCTAAGATATAATTTACATATGAGTCAGTTATTGTATTTTGATTTCTTGGAATATGCTTGTATATAATATGATTAAAATGTATTTCAAGTAATCTAACTTGTAGGAACTAATGTAGTAAAGTAGGATGTCTCACCTGATAATATCCATTAAACCGAGAGACTACTAACTGGGAGTTAAGTCTAACCTCCAGACACGTAATATCATGTAACGAAATGTCCCTTAGAAGTTCAATGGTCGCATTGTATTCAGACATATTAGTAGTTGCGTGACATAAACAAGCACCTCCTAAGGTAACTAGTTGTCCTGTAGGTGCATAGATTACCGATGTGGTTGAAGTCAGGTTGCAAGTGTGATGGCTTGCATCATCGATGAATGCTATGAATATCTCAATCGACATATGAAATAGCACTGTATTTTGATAAGAAACACTAGCATACGATGACTAAGTACAAAGTTATACAGATGTATACAAGAAAAAGCGCATAGCCTGAGCATAATACGTTTTCATGTAGAGCTAGTTTCAAGGCTCAAGAAGCTTATTTCAATCGTAGTCTACTAATCCATAAGCATCCTTATGTAAGACTTTGGAAACAATGTACAGACCTAACCACATGGACTTGAACTTTTCTGCCCCCAAGGGTTCCTTATCAGGGTCATAAACCAAGATAAGTTTTCCTTCAAAGAAATGTTTAATAGCTTTGTCATACTGGATTTTGATCCATTGTTTATGTGCCTCATTCTTTGTAAGCACATCTCTGCATTGTTCATCTAGGTGTTCTATATGCAACAAACATTATTCTATGTGAGAAGTGTCACATAAAACATGGATTGCAATTTTTAAAGATGATATTTCCCATTCTATACGAGTAACTACTTCTACCCCATGAACGAGTTTGAAAGAGGAGAACCGTGTTGCAGTCTTGAATGTCATCTGACATGCCCAAAGTGCGGGATACCACATGATGTGCCAATTTGATCTACTTTCATTAATGTTCTTCTTTAGAATGGTTTTGAAAGTTTTACTTACATGTTATACTTGTCCATTCTCCTATGAGTAAAAGGAAGACAAGTGGTCTTGTTTAAATCCTAGCAAAGTAGCCAATTTGGCCATCATCTTGTTTTGGAAGTGACTGCCATGATCCATGACAATCTGCTTCGGGATACCGACTCTATCAATGATTTGATTGAATATGAAATACATTGTCGTCTCACCACTGGTTTTGAAGGTAGGCATTGCCTCTTCCCACTTGGTAAAGTAGTATGCAATGACAATGATGTATTTATGCCCCCCAACAGATATTGGGTTGTAGTGTTAGGATTATTAATCCTCCCTTGTCCAATTTGGTCATATTTCCAAATCAGCAGTCATATCTAAATCGGGAGTCCTTCCAGTCTATTTTTAGTCACTAGCACCATTGGGTCCACTTGGCCTAATCGAGGCACATGTTCTAGTTACTAAAATGTGGGAAACACTAATTAAGGCATACTACCATTGATTACACTTGCATGCATCATTTTAGGAGCCTCCTAGATCAATATCTGCAAATTAGGAGCCTTCTAGATCAATATCTGCAAATTAGGAGCCACTGGGAGTGTCGATACCAACCCCCATCAGTTGAGTTCAGTTGGTGACTAGTCAAGCTCAGTTAGGAGTCATTTACATTCATTTATTGTTCTCTACACTCAGTTCTATTCAGTTAGCTCTAGGATTGCATGGTTGCATGCACGTGAGGCGCATTTACTCACCTACCATAGTCAGTTAGAATATTCAACACTGAATTAGACATTTGAGTTGTGATTTAGAACTCCGATGAATTTCGATATTGATTTAAACAAGGTCAGTTAACCATTCAGTCAAGTAGAGTCAAACCAATTCGAATTTCCTCACTTAGGATTTGAATTGCATGAGGCTATTTATCCATTGTACTTCATTGTAATTATTATCTAATTAATTTTGATTAATGAAAGCATTCACAGTTGCAATCCATTTTTGCATTGTTTCATTCTTCAATTGCTAAGTAAATTGTATGATTTATCTTGTGATTGTGTGTTGATACACAGATATATGTGCTCAATTAATATGTAGGTCTTAAAATATTCCCCCCACTTGGTGAAGGGCCCTACTATGATGATGGGATGTAGTGGAGAAGGAAGTGACTGCATATTTTTGGTGTAAACCTGACAGAGATGGCGGTGTTTCACAGCTTCCACACAATAATTAAAGATGGCGGGCCATAAATAACCAACATGTAAGATATTCTGGGCCATTTCTAACCTAGATAATGGCCCTCACATGCTCCAATATGAGTATCATTTAGGACAAACTCCTCCTACTCATAAGTGAGGCAACGACGTATATTAGAATCTACCCCTCTTCTCTACAATGTATCCCCAATAATGAGGTAGCTTTTTGCATTCAGTCGTAAATTCTGTCACTCTTCTCATGAGAAGGTTATCAAACACTTAAAGTCTGAAGATTTATCAAAATATCTCTATGCCAAGGATCATCAGTTGAAATTAAGAAGATGTGTTCATCAAGAAATTATTCATCTTTTGTCATTGTACTTTCATTGCTTGGGAACTCAGAGATAAGTTTTATGAATACTAATGTAACATCTCCAAATTTCATAAAATAACATTTTTTTAAAAGAAGATCTAGTTGTAAATACATAGAGTAAATAAAATCATCCTAACCTCTGCATCTAACATTTAACTTGTGTTAGCACTACATCTATTATGATTACTTAGTTTACGCCAATCTTTAACTATGCATCAAATTGTGTACCCCAAGGTTTACTTGCTTCCAATATGTAGAAGATGTTTCATGATTAAATAATATCAGTTAGTTGGTATGCTTGCTAATTATGTTTCGAAGTACTGGTTAGAACTAAACACATGTGAGCGAAAAGGGTTGCTTCAGGTCTTACTTAGCTTTGGGATAATGGACAACCCTACTCATACTCTTTGCTGGTGATAACAGTGGAGAAATTGACAAGTGTTTATATCACTTGAAATATCTAGCTAAAGATAGCAAAGAATCTAACTTATGCTAAAGGAAATAAACACTAATCCTAAGCATTGAACTTATGCGCTTAACTATATAGAAACAAGCATAAGGAAAGAATATGTGATGGCATAAAAAAATGATGTCCGAAGGTTTTAAAACTATGGGGTTTGGGTTTAAAAAAATTTAACACCATGTGGAATTAATGAGAGCCATGTGAAGGATCATGGTCTCCAGATGGTAAGAACTTGTCCTTTCATAAACCCTAAGGGTTTAATTCACCTCTACCAAGTATTCTCTTGTCCTTTCTCTACGTTAATCGGCCTCTACACTATGTTACCTTATCTCTTTTTTGCATGTGAACAATGGTGGAGGAGTCGAGGCTCTCAACCCTCAACACCATCTAGAAATGGTAACGAGTTGGATCTAGTTTGGTAGTTTTGTGTTGCTGGTGAGGGCTTGACGAACAACCCTGTTTTTGTCTTGGCCATTGTTTCCCTCGATGACTTTGTGAAGTTCAAAAGGTAATTTCTGGAACTGTTTTTGTGTTAAAATTCTTTGGTATTCTATAAAACGCTCTTTAAAACCATTTTTGACCTATGCACAAAATGCTTGCAGGAGGTTCTGGTTGTGGATGTTTCATGGGTTTTGAAACGACCTTCGTGGAAGTTGAATCATGGTCCTGGTAAGACCCGGTAGATGTCTTCTCTCTCCTTGTGGCTCTGTGGCTGGGTCAGCGCTATCTTGGGTCTAGAGTCTTTAGTTCTTATGTGTTTATTCGTTTTTCAATGGTAAACCCCCCCTATGGTTCCAGCCTTGAGGCATTTACAGTTGGTTTTCCAAGGGGTCTCCTTCATACCATGGAGTCCGAAGGGACTGCAATGTAATGTGTTTGTTGGTTAATATGTAGCTTCAACTCTTACGGTGATTTGGTTTTTGGAACAAATATTTATGTTTTAAATATTCTATCATTGTCAGGATTTAAGAACTTGCAACTTGAATCATTTATACTCTGGATATGTCATTTGTAGTTTATTTTTGTACTTTCCTAAATTATAATTTTTAGGCCGCGAGGCCATAGTATTAACATATAATTTAGTATGGTATTGTGCTTTATTTAATGTATCTGCTAATTAAAGAAATTAAGGCCGCAAGGTCACTAAAAAATATCGAAATTGTTTAAGTAAAATTTTATTGTATTCATATATAAACTAGCATCCATTCGTTGAGTGAATGATGAAGGTGTAAGTCTATTTTGTGGAAAGAGAAATCAATAGGGTTGTAGGCATGGTTACGTGTTCTCCTTAATGGTTTTACTATCGTTGTTTTATTTTTAATTTATTTTACAATATAAAAATATAATGGATCATGACCTGCAACAAGGGGTTGTGGCCTGTCAAAAGCATTCTGGATTTAATGTTATGGGTTCCTTTTGGGGTATTTACTGTATTTTTAGTTGAAGATTTAGGGCCATAAAACCACTGTGTTATTCATGTTATTGTAGCTCTATCATCGTTGAAATTTTTATTGTTATATATATAATTTGGTTTGAGCCGTAAAACTTCTACATATATAATGTCAATAATTTTATTTTTTTGCTTATAGTTCAGAGTTGATGTTTAAAACCCTAGTTGTAGTACGCATGCCCTTCGGTTGTCGAATGGTTACAGGGTTTGGACCCTTGACTTGTTTTCTCTTTATATTGTTTAATAATTTATATGTGATTTCTTCTATTATATAATGAGTTTTTCGTGAAGGAAAGATACGTTCGTGAAGGAAAGATAATAAGACTCTATAGATTTAAATGATCCTATGTATGAATTTTGAATGAATCTCGAAACCCTAGCTTAGCTTCGGTGATTGCCTAAACCTTTCGGCTATAATGACAATTTTCTTTAAATTATAATAGGTCTGTAGTACTGAATAAACTTAGTGGGGACTTATAATTGTAACTATGTTCCTAAATCTTAATGTTAGACAGAGAGCTTGTAATTTTATGGATTAAAAAAAAGGGTGATATCTAACTAAGCTTGTAAGCAAATCATATGTAACAAGAGTTGATTCGTAGAGGGATCGAACTTGGAAATATTAACTTGTTTAAGAACTACCTTAATTTAAAAACTAGATGAATAAATTCAATTGTTTACTTAACAATGATATATGGATGTAAAGGAAATGAAACTTAAAGAAAAAAAGCTAGATATTTATAATCTTATAGATATGCATATATGGGGTTTCCTTTATAGAAAAAAATAGGAAAATCTACAGTTTGTACATTAACCTTGTAAGAAAGTAATTGAACCATATTTTACAAATTTCATGCAGAAATAAGATCTTTCTAACTTAATCTAATTAAAAAATAATTAACAATTTTAGAGGTTTCCCCAGCATTCATAAAACCTTTAGATACAATTAGGAAATGAAATTCACAGATAATAAACAAAACATCTTAGAACCTGAACATCTATAGAAGGGGGACAAACAACCAAAGAATACCATTCCTCCCAACCATCTCCTAAAGGCATCCAATATCACTTGCTTTAGGACCCCCGAGCCTGTTCACTGAACCACTAGGACGAAGATGTTGTGTAACAACTCACACATAAATATCCGCAACTTAGAAACTCACTAGAAGACTTAACTCTCATCAATTTCACTTTAGCTATCCCCTCATAGAATTCCTCTTGTGTGCCTAACTTTTCAGTTTGTAGCAATTCACAAGGGTATAATCACTTGGAATAGAATATAATGAGCCTCCTGCTCAATTCGATAGTATTTATAAGATTGCCTAGGTCTTTGGGTTAGTTTTGAAATTAAATGAGCCACCTGCTCAGTTCCTCTTCTTAGGGAACATGACCACCATTTTAAGGATTTTTCCTCATGCAACAACTAGAAAGTGAAATGCTAGTGCTTCCACTTGTCATTTGGCCTTCTACATCTGCTCATTCCTCCTAGTGTGTCATTGAACACTCTTCAATAGTATTATTTGAGTGTTTGTCTCTTCATTTAATTATTTAAATAAATAAAATATTCAATTACAGTCATCCTTAACCATCCTTGGTCATAAAAAATTTACAATAAATTTGAACATAATGTTTTTCTCAAATAAAAATATTTAATTTTTAGTTCTAGGTGGGTTAAAACTAAGGACTTTTTCGATTTAGCGGACTAAAACTCTAATTCAAACTCTTATATGAAAATCCATTTATTAAATTTTTCTCCAATGATCCGTTGGGATAGAACATATTGAAATGGGTTTACATCCATGACTATAGTAGTCGTCTTGAGTAATATAATGGTGCAACCTTTGAATGGCATACATTGCCGCCAAGGCCAACTTCTCGATGTGTGAATATCTTAGTTCAAGTCCAACCAAATCCTGACTGAGATAATAGATGGCATGCTCATGGAGCTTATTATCTTCCTAAACCAGCACTACACCAACCGTAGAGTCTGATGCGTCTAGATACAATATAAATTTCTTCATGTAATCTGGTGGACGCAACATTGAAGCTTATAATAATGCTTTCTTTAATGCCTCGAAAGATTGTTGGCGGTTTAATCTTGTATAAATGGAGTGTCTTTCTTAAGAAAGCACATGAAACCCTTCATTATCTTGGCATAATTCACTATGAAACGTCTAATAAAGTTAGATTTTCGTTGTAGACTTTGAAGTTGTCAAATAGTTCGAGGATGAGGTAGATTAATAATCAACTCAACTTTCAAAGAATCAACCCTAATGCCCTTGTTGGAAACAATGAAACCTATAAGTTTCCTCGACTCGACACAAAAGACACACTTATGGGGATTTAAGTGAATCTTTCAATTTCGACACCTTTTAAAACAAAAACAAAGATTATCTAAATGATATTTTAATTTTCTTGAATGAGTTGGAAGGTCATCTAAGTAAGGTTCAACAATATGATTTATGTCATGAAAAGCAAAGTTCATAGCCCGTTGGAAGGTAGCCCCAACATTCTTTAATCCAAGCGACATATTTTTATATGAAAAATTACCTGAGGGGAAGATGAAGGAAGTCTTATGTTGGCCCTCAATTTTAATATGGATTTGATTGTATCTTGAGAAACCATCCATAAAATAAAAGACTTCCCTACCTGTGCACGCATCGATTATTTGATCTATGAAAGGTGTAGGGTAGTTATCCTTAGGACATTCCTTGTTTAAGTCTTTGAAGTCATTACAGAAATATATAGATCCTTGTTTTTTATCCACTGGGACTGGGTTAGATACCCATTCCATTAAAGAAACGGGGTATATAAAACTAGCCTTCAATAGTTTTTCAGCTTCAGCCTTGACAGTTGTTGCTTTCTGTAGCTTCACAGGACATACATTTTGTCGAACAAGTTTGAAATTAGGTTATGTTCTTATTTAATGTTCCACAATAGATGGTTCGATTCCTGACATCTCTCTATAAGACCTGGAAAACACATCACAAACATCATTAAACAAGGCTATGTAAATGGTAATTTCTTCGGATAAGGAATTTTCTCTGATATAGACATTTTCCACAGTGTCAGGTTTGGTGGAGATGTTGTTTGGTATTGTTTGAAAAAAAAAATTCCATGTTACCTTCAGTGAATACTCCCTCCGTAGGAAAAGGATTTATAGGTTGGTCAACACCTTTAATCAGTCTCACATGAAACTCAGAGTTTTCAATTCTGTAGGAAATAGGACTTATAATGCAAATATTCACATATTTTATCAGGACATATCATGGCCTCCTGAATGTATTCATCGAGTGGTAAAACCATGTCCAAGAAATTATATGATTGATTCGAGTTCACTTCCCATGCAGGGAAGTATCCTTTCTCTTACTCCTTTGACACGAAAGGAGTAAAGAGGGAATCAACAGTAACATCATATGTCTCTTGGTAGGATATTTTTGTTGTTGATAAGGGAACACCAGGCTCAGATTACGAAGGGAGAACCCATGGATCTATTCTATCTATAATTGTACAAACAGTCTTCCCTACACTAGTGATTCCTAGAAAGTTTATAAGAGCGGGAAATGAAAAAGTTCCCATCAGTGACGTGTACATCCCAGCCCATAAGCTTTAATTTGTTCGGCAGGATAGATCAATCAAGGGAACATTAGAGTATGATGTGTCCATACTACTCTTATGGGTATAATAAAATTGATCAATGGTCACTATATTCCCTTCATGACGGAACATAAGGACACAAAATACTAGCGACAGAATACCGCACATGGTGTATGTCCAAATCCTACCCAAGAGTAAATTATAGTCCAAAGGAACGTCAACAACCTCTACTTCTACTGAAGCAATTTTCCCTTCCAATTCTATGTCAAAAGAAGGAACCAACGTTTTGAGGGGAGTGTTCTGAGTGCCATCAGTGTTCTTCGAATCACTCGAAGTTGCATTGTGTCCTTGCTGGAAAGAGTCCTTGAGGAAAATAGGTTGTTGCTTCAACAAATTTTGAGCTTGCTCCATCAAGGGACATTGGTAAGTCAATTTGTCTTCCTAGAAAAACTTGCAGGGACACTCCACCTTTTTTATTATCTTTCTTTCCCCCCTCATCATTGTTCGTGTGTTTTTGTTTGTTTAGATTTCCCTCCCCTTTATTCCCTTTGTATTTCTTCCCACTAGAGTGTTGAGTTCCATTTTGGGTGTATTGTGCATTATAAACATCTTCATTTTTAGGGGAGGAAATGAAAGCCTTGGATTCTTACAATACGGATTTTTTCATTGATAGTTCATATATTTGCTTTGCTACTAATTCCACAATGGGGTATTCAACCAAACCTACAATGACATCAGCACGTGGTATAGGCTTAGGTTTCACAAATTCTGTATTATATCTTGGAAGATCAGGTATAATATCACAAAGGATCCCATACTGAGTGTATATTAGGTCAATTTGTTCAGCCTTGATAATGGATTCCTCTTCGATCGTCACTCCTGAGGTTGAAACATCTTTAGAAATATATGGTAATAGGGATTTCAAAAACCATTCAAAAAAAAATTCAAAAAGAATATTGGCTTTAATCAACCTCTTTCTTCTTCTCCACTCCTGAATGTGATCATAAATGTGAGTGGCCTTATTAAGTTGAAAGGTCGACAAAAGGTCGGTGCCGACATCATACTAGATTGGAAGTTGAAAGTGATTGAGAAAAACTATGGCTAGATCAAGGAAACTGTCATAAGTAGCAGATGGAATTTTGATCTACCATTTGGCTGCTATGCTAGTCAAGGTCCTTTGAAAAATCCTCAACTAAATCGAATAATCATCCAATGAGTTCGAGGAGCACCATAGATGAAAAGTAGTGACATGGTCACCAAGGTCCTCTACAATTTTCCCTTCAAATTTTGGTATCTCTGAAGGTAGTTTGATGGGAATCGGTGGCCAAGTCAAATCATGGCGCACATGGTCGTTCATTAGTTTTAAAATATATGGAAAGTTTATTGTTACCAGAAAAAGGGTTTGAGGCCTAGCTGGAGTTTGGTGTTGAGGCACTTGGTGTGAGGAATTTCCCACACCAATGTTTCCATAAGGTTGGTTGGGGTTTCCCCCAGCCACCAATTGTGAAGTAGTAACAATGTTTTGGAAAGGATTCCATCCAAAATCCAAGGGATTACTAACCTGAGGTGTATTATGCTGGTTTATGACTGGTTCTGACCGATACAGATGTCATAGACATGGGGGCTATTTTTATTCCACTAATTAGTGAAAAAGTAGAGCTTCTGACTGGTGAAGTTGAGAAATGACTTGTAGTTTGAAAGATGAATATCAAGAAAGGATTTTGACTTCCAGAAGACACACTTGAAAAACTAGGTGTAGGGCCTACATGTGGAGACGATGGGGGGATATTTCCTCCATACCAAGGGTACCCTTTAACAAAAGAGGTGGAACCACTAGGGTTACATTAAAAGTTTTGGAACAAAGGAGAGGATGTGAAAGGTACACTGGGTATCCTAGTGACCACCATATTAGATGGACCAGTAGTAGTGTTCACGGGTACTGAAGGACTAACCACTCTAGTACTCGAAGAGACAAAGATTGGTGAATTAAATTTCAATGATACTACTGGTGTAGTGGGTATGTTTGACAATGGTACACTCGCATGCAGAGGAGATACTCCACCGGATGACATGGCTAAGGTGGGGGTATAGATATCCCCATATCCTTCTCCTATACTCGACATGACAAAACCTAATGGGACACCAAGACCAGGTTGACTAAATGGTCTAATTTGTACAATTATTGGATCTCCCAAATTAGTGAGAGGTGAGTTATAATTCCTTGCAAAATATTCATCCTGCAAGTATTCTATCTCTACCGATGGATGATAGGGTTGACTATACCTTATTTTAGGTTCCCCTTGACTATATCCAAAGTGTTTCAAATTAACATTGTCATTTAAGTTCTCTTTCCTTTTTCAAAAGTAAAGAAAGTTACTTACTAAACTTCGGAAATCAAATTGTTTTTTCTTTTCTTTTTGAAAACTTAAAACAAGTGCAAAATGTGTCTACTTGAAACTAATATGCACCTAGTTGCTTTCTTCAATTTTTTTTTCCAAGATGAAAATGAAAGATGTGAAACATACACAAATGCAAGTTAGCAATATGAAGAAATGTATAAGCAAGGCTCCGACTTCAGACCTCATAAACATAAACTTTGAATACCATGCAAAATTCGAAAAAACCCTACTTGGACGGAACTACACAAGTTTTAAAAACCAAGTTGTTCCAAATCTTGGTAGAAGAAAACTTAGGTTTACTACTTAAGAAACCAAACTTCAAGTGGAAACCAACATCAAGAGGGATTGAAGACTCAAAATATACCTACACTCTTACCAAGTATATGCCAAGAGGAGAGACCTAAAGGGTATTAAACAAGAGTCCAACCTAACCCATTAAAGAGGGCTTACAAAACAGATAAACAAAGACTTAAACATGTGACTGACCTAAGCAAACTTAGTAAAATGTGCTAGAAGATTCCTAATATCTAAAAGTAGGATTTTAGGCCAAAACCCTAGACTTTACACAACCTTCTACAAGAAATATGTGATTGTTCATCAGACAATCCACGTACCATACGTGATTGTGTTATGGGAAACGCGCTTATTTTCTAATAATACGCGACTGTAAGTATAACCTACCCGCAGATTCCTAAAAAAAATCAAAAGAAGAAAAAACCAGACCTAAAACACTAAGAAATCAACTTGGACCGACTGAATATTTATGAATGCAAGCCACATACAGGACCAGGAATTGACAAAACTGGAAAGAAACTTCAATCTAAGAGCCCCCAAAACAAAAATATTCCTCAACGGAGTCGCCAGTTCTATTGTTAGGGAATCTATCCTATGGCTGGGGTTCGAGGCCACCAACATACTAAGGGTTTATTGAGAGACAACCATGATTTCACAAGCATATATTAAATAAGAGGAGATGAAGGATGTGCACCTTATTCTCGAGGTCAATCCTAGCTTGGTCTATTTTCCCAAAATGCTCCTTAGCTCCCAATCTCCAAAATCTGCAACAAATAAGATAAACTTCCCCAAATCACCTTTAATGGTTATAACATATGAGACATGAACATATATAATGATTGCAATCCAAGTCAAAGAACAATCTAGTTCAATACTAAGAAACAATTGAAGCATGCATTACACATTTACGGAAGGAAAAAACATTTCTTTATTGATAGAGTTTCTAGAAATGTTACATATACTCTACTTGATCAAACTTCTCTGAAAACATATATTTGATCCCTCGTGTTCCTCTCCTCAATCAAATTTCTCCAGCAAAACTTTTCCTCCAAAGTTGGTCTCCCTCTCCTCTTTTTATAGTTGTTTGGGAGCCTAAGGATTTCGAGGTTAGGATATTTAGGGAAGTTAGGGAGGTTTCCAAACCAAACTCAACTGCCCCTTGATTAGTTATCTTTTTATTTTTAGCAAATATCAATGGAATACGTGGGTTGTAGTAAGGTAACTTGCGAGTGATACGCGGGTTTCCTTGAGGAAACCCACGTATTAAAATTTTAGGATCAATACGTGGGTTTCTTTAGGGAAACTTGTGTATGCTAAACAAGTTGTTATAAGGAAAATTGCATATTCAAAGTGAGTTTATATGCGAAGACAGATGATACTGGAGTTGATGGTGTGTATCAAGGGTACACTCCTCTTCTAAATTTAGGGATAATTATATCCATATTGTCATTTTGTGTGACGACACATTTGGGGTCATTACTCGAATGGAGAAGTTCCATTTTGAGGTATAATAGATGGACACCCTCGAAATTTCAAAGAAATGGTGGTGTGAGGCCACTCACCAAGATTTAAATCTCGTAGAGGCTAGTTAGGGCTAGGTGCAAATTTTGGATAATTTTGATGAAAAAGTACAATGATATATCACAAATAAATGGAATGAAAACAATTGTTAAATAGTGAATCAATTTTTTTTATCATAATAAAAGAATACACATGACCATGTTACCCAAAATATCCCTAAAAAAATCACAATACATAACCCTTAAGTTTCCTCACTGCCCATGCAAGATAGAACTAACACCATATCATGATAACTCTCGTCCATTTTCTAAAAATAAAATAAACATCATAAGCTTTGGACCCAACCAAAACGGGATGTGATATTCAAAGTACCGATGTTTTTAGTAATTGATGCATAATGTTTTAGTACTCACGCTTCAAAGTACTTCAAAGTACTCACGCTTTTAGTAATTGATACATAACATATTAATATGCTAGAAGATAATAGTTATCTGTAATATCTTCGTTTTTATAATACTAACATTCCGAGCATTTGGATTTCTCTCCAAGAGAAAGGGATACGAGTTCTGATAATATTTGAAAATCGACTAAATATTCCACCCAGTTAAATAGAAGTGTCAAAATATTCCCCAAGATATTCTATGAAATCTAAAAATGAATATGAAAAATGCAACGATGGTGTTGTCGAGTTGTGATCTTGAAATATTTTTGACCCAGAAACCATTTTCTCATAAAATATGACCTTCACCCACTCTCTTTTACATGAATGAATTTCTAATGAAAATGTGAAAAACGACAACTATGGAATATGTAGTGAGACCACTAACATAATATGTCATTCTTTACAATAGCATATTTACAATCGAATATCCTGAATATCTACAATTCCACAATATTCCATTCTTTTATAAAGAATGGATCACACTTGAGAATTTTGTATATGCGCATGTATGGAAGAGTGCATATATGCATAAGCAGAAAGCTCTTCCGAAAATTTTCCCCGCATTTTTTTCACTCCTTAATCAAGCACCCTAATTCCTTTACTCAAGCTACTAACCTTCTCTCCATCATTACCAACCCTTGACATTGTAACTACTTGACTCCATCTTTAATCTCAACTCTCTACTTAGTGCAAAATTCAAACTCAACCCTCCAACACCACTACTAAATGGGCCATACCCTTTATGTCAACAACCCACAACCCATGGAGCCCTCGTTTGTTTCACCTTGCAACCATTGTTGTGATAAACCTCCAAGGGATTTTCACTCAAGTTGTATCCTGCAACAAATGCCATGGCCCATGATATTTGCAACAAGAGTCATGAGGTGGTTACAACCCAATATGGAGGCGATATTGTCACATTTGTCATGTTAAAAAAAATTACACCTTAAGAAATTGAATCTCTCTCAGTGCTTAATAGATCTAGGATTAAGATGAATTTGGGTTGGTTTTAGCTTGATCTCCTCTCAATGAACTAGCCAAGTATACATGCACATAGCTTGGTGCATGTAACATCATTATTTGAAATGGTTCTGTATATCTAAAATATGGGCAGATTCCTTAAGAATGTTTTTCATCTGAATCTTGTTGTAGTTGTGTTCTTGGTTAATCCTTGTGACCTAGATATGCCCAATTTGGTGTTTCTCAAACCCAGGATCTAATTTTTATTTAGATCGGCAAGACTTGTCCCTCAAATCCTGCCATGCCAGAAATGGGGAAAATGTTTTCTTGTACTTAGCCTGCACAAACTTATGTTGAGATATCTTAATTAGGATCAGTTCATTAGCCTGCACAATTTAATAAATTTTAACACTGCAAATGGATTCTCTATCCATCTATAGTGCCAAAATTTAGCAAATTGTAACACTTCATTGTCAAAATTGTAATTTTCTATCGTTGGAGTGACACAATTAAAAATGACTAACATAAACCACTAATTCATATTCTTGCAGCTAGTCATTTTTTTATTTTGTGACTAAATTGGTTATTTACGTTAGTCATTTTAAACTATGTCACTTATTATGTATTCGTATTTTTAACATGTGATTAAATTAGTCATTTAATTTATTCATTTGTAGTTGGGTCACTCAAAATTTCTCAAATTTGGCAGTAAATCACTTGAAAAAACTGTCGTGACTAACTTTTTTAGTCATGTAATCACTAATTTCTCATTTTGTACTAGTGGAAGTGCACACATATTTGTAAGGCTCTTTTGTATATGCGCAAATACGGAAGGCTCTTCCATAGATATTACACACTCTGTTAATTACCGTTTACATAGTTTCATGGTTAGTTAACCTAGAGTCTTTGGCAATTCACTCATACTCAGTTAATTGCAGTCTACATGTCATGTTCAATCAGTTAACTACTGACTGCATGGTTACATGGTTGGTTAACCAAGAGTTTGTGGTAGGTCACTCTAGTGTTCATGAGTGCATCTCTAGATATCTTTATACCACTACTATGGCGCATGAGCCAAGTAGAATATATCATGTAATTTGTACACTCATTGAGAATAACAAGTTTTACTTTTCTCTCTCAAGCTTCTCTTTCTTCTCTTTGCTATCTTGCAATCTTTGTGTGATTTTCTACTAGTTAGATCCACCGTACAAAATATTATATGGTATCAAATCCAGGCTTCTAGAAGGAAGTTGCACAGGTATCAAAGGAGAAGATGTTCGGAAGGGAATTTTTGTTGGAAGGAAAAATGTGAGAGCCCATTTGTTCAAAAATGGATGTTGAATTTAGAGAGGTTCCACAACCTCCATAGAAATTTTCACATATCCTACCATATATTTTATGAAATATTTTTCCATGATCTCAAATGGGTATTTTACGGAATTTTATTTGATTCTATAGTTTGGGAGATATCTTTAGTTGACTATCAGAGGTATTTTCGTGGCCATGTGCACCTGCAATTTCAGACTGTGATTCCTCCCTCCACATGACATATTAGAGGGCCTACCATAGATTTTATGAAATAAATTTCATGATCTCAAATGGGTTTTTCCCATAATTTTATTTGAGTCTCTCATTTCAGAGATATGTTTATTTTAATATTGAATCTATTTAAACAATCTGTGGTCGCACACATCATCAACTTCAGCCTAAGTTTTCTCACACTAGAAAATTTCAAAGGGCCTACCATAGCTATTTCAAAAGATAATTCTATGATCTCAAATGGGTCTTCAACAAAATTTCATTTTATTACCTTTAGCTAAAGTTATGATTGAAGGAGCAATAAGACATCCATTGGATCATAAATCATGTTTTTACATTTGTTTTGTAGCTGCAGCTTTTTTTCAAACCGAGGGAAAATTTTTGCAATGGAATCAAAATATTTTCTCATTTCCAATATTTGCATCCTTAATAAAAAAAACTCACCGAATAAATTAACAAGATTCAAGGTGAACATGAGAATCTCAATGCTTCTTTTCAAAGTGCAAATGCAATGATGATTTTGGTAGCAGATCTACAAAACAACTATGATGAGATGGATGAGAGATTAAATATTCACATTGAGAAACTTTCAATGGAATTAAAGATTAAAGAAGATTCTATCATTAATTTGGGATAATCTCTTAGATCTCAAATATATTAGATGCAATTCCATCTTTCACTGTAGGAAGATGCTACACATGATGATTTTGCATCCTCCATAGTTGATGAGACCTCTAAAGATGATGAAGAAATGAATTCATCCACTATTGATGACTCCTCTTCCGCTATCATAAATCATGAGGATTATTCCTCTTATTTTTCGGCTGCAACAGAAGCGAGTGCTTCTATTGTTTAGATTTTTCCCATACCACTTATGATGATGGTGAAAAGGAAGATGTTAAAGATGTTGTAGCATCACATGCAATCACTGTAACTGGCACAGATCCACAAATGTTGTTGTCAGCCTTTGAGATTCCTTCACTAACTTTTGAATTTCACACTTGTGGTTTTGGGTCAAAATTACTTCATCAAATGTGCATGCATTTATAGAAGAGCTTTCATAAATGCATGCATATATAAAAGTGCTTCTGTATAAATATGTGCGCATATATGAAAGCACTTCTGTAAATACTCACATATATATGAAGCACTTCTATAAATTCGGGTGCATGTGCATTTATGGAAGAGCTTCATTATATGCATGAACATTTATAGAAGTTCTTTTGTATATGCGTGCACATTTATGAAAGCGCTTCATATATGCGCACACAATTACTGAAGTGTTTTCATAAATGTGCTTCTGTATATGCATGTGCATTTAAGGAAGCACATTCATATATGTGTGCATTTATGGAAGTGAATCCATATATGTGTCTGCATTTACAAAAGCACTTCAATATATTCCCATAGATTTACATAAGCACTTCCTTATATGCGTGTGCATTTACGGAAGTGCTTCTTGTGCATCTCCATGCTTCCATATATGTGGATATATGGAAGCACTTCCCATACATGCACGCACTTCCATATATGTGCATATATGTAAGTGATTCCATATATATGCATGCATATATGGAAGCACTTCCATAAATGCGTGCACATATACGAAAACACTTCTGTAAATGTGCATTGTATACAAAAGCGCTTTCAGAAATATGTGCGCGTATATGGAAGTGATTCTGTAAATATGCTTATGCACACACATTTACAGAAGCACCTCTGTATATGCGCATGCATTTACAAAATCACAAATATGAAAGAGCTTCCATATATGCACACACATATATAGAAGCACATATACGAAAGCGCTTTTGTATATGCGTCTCACATTTATGAAAGCACTTATGTATATGCATGCACATTTATGGAAGTGCTTCCATATATGCACCACGTACTTACCAAGTCACTTCAGTATATGCACATGCATTTAGGAAAGCGCTTACATAAGTGCATGCGTGTATACAGAAGCACTTCTGTAAAGGTGTGTGTGTTTACTTAAGCACTTCTTTATATTCATATATGGAAGCACTTCCATAAATGTGCACATATATATGAACGTGTTTCCGTAAATGCGCATGCATATACGAAGTGATTTCATAAATGCATACACATATATGGAATGGATTCCATATACTCATGCACATTTACGAAATTGCTTCTGCATATGCACGTGCATTTATGGAAGCAATTCGTATACGCGTGCGCATTTACAAAAACACTTCTATATATGCGAGCTCATTTATGGAAGTGCTTCTGTATACACGTGCGCATTTATGGAATTGATTCCATATATGGAAACACATTTATGAAATCCATTATGTAAATGCATGTGCATTTATGGAAGCTCTTATGTATATGCGTGTGTACTTACAGAAACGCTTTCATAAATATGCGTGCATAAATGGAAGCGCTTCCGTAAATGTGCACGCATATACAAAAGTGTTTTTGTAAATGTGTGCACATTTATACGTAAATGCTTTTGTATATACGCACACATTTATATAGAAGCGCTTTTGTATACGCGTGCATTTACAGAAGCACTTCAGTATATGTGTGTGCATTTATGGAAGCGCTTTCATATATGCGCGCACATTTAGGGAAGTGCTTCTTTAAATGCACGCACATATACAGAAGCATTGTGTATATGCATATGCATGTATGAAAGTGATTCGTATATGCATGCACATTTATGGAAGTGCTTTTGTATACGTGTGTACATTTACGAAAGTGATTCCTTATACGCGTGGACATTTATGGAATCGCTTCTGTATATGCGTGTGCATTTACGGAAGCACTTTCATATATGCATGTGCATTTACAGAAGCGCATCCATACATGTGTGTGCATTTAAGGAAGCACTTCCATATATGCATGCGCATTTACGGAATCACATCCATATATGTGTGTGCATTTAAGGAAGCACTTCCATATATGCACGCGTATTTACAGAAGCACTTCCATATATGCATGTCGATTTATGGAAGCGCTTCCAGTACTTGTGCATGCTTCCATATATGTGCATATGCACACATATATATGGAAACTATTTTGTAAATGCACACGCATATACGAAATCACTTCAGTAAATGTGCAGGTGTATACAAAAATGCTTATGTAAATGCGCGTTTGTATATGGAAGTGCTTCCGTAAGCGCATTTAGAGAAGTGCTTACTTAAATGCATGTACATTTACTGGAGTGCATATACATAATCTCTTCCATATACACACGCACATATATGGAAGAGATTCTGTATATGCACACGCAGTTATGGAATCGCTTATGTATATTTGCGCACATTTATGGAAGCGCTTATGTATATACACGCACATTTACAAAAGCACTTTCATATATGTATGTGCATTTACAGAAGTGCTTTCATATTTGTGCATGCATTTATGCAAGTACTTCCATAAATACGTGTGTGTATATGGAAGCGCTTCCATAAATGTGTATGTGTTTACAGAAGCACTTCCATAAATTCATGTGCATTTACAAAAGTGCCTTTGTATATGCACTTTTGTATATGTATACGCGTATACAAAAGTGCTTCCATAAATGTGCATGCATATATGGAAGTGATTCAGTAAATACACATGCATATATAGAAGTGCTTCTGTAAATGCACACACATATATGGAAGCTCATTTACGGAAGCACTTTGTATATGTGTGTGCATTTACGAAAGTGCTTATATATATGTGCGCTCATTTAAGGAAGCACTTCTGTATACAAAAGCGCATTTACGAAACTACTTATGTATACAGACACACATATATATAAGGGCTTCTGTATATGCATTTATGGGAATGCTTCTATAAATGGATCATTTAAGTTAATTGTTGATATAGTTAAGTTACAGAATCACTTCTGTAAATGTGCATGCATATATGGAAGCGCTTTCTGTATATACTCACACATATATGAAAGAGATTCCTGTATATGTGCATGCATATACAAAATCGCTTTTGTAAATACACGTTCATATGCAGAAGCACAGAAACACTTTTGTGAATGTGCACGCATATACGGAAGCACTTCGGTAAATTCACGCCCATATACATAAGCACTTTTGTAAATGGGAACGCATATACATAAACGCTTATGTATATATGTGCACTTTTGTAAATGGGAACGCATATACATAAGCACTTCTGCATATATGTGCACTTTTGTAAATGTACAGACATATACGGAAGCTCTTTATGTATATGCTCATGCATATACATAAATCACTTCTATTAAGGCGCCTGCGTATATGGAAAAAATTGCAATGCATATATATATATATATATATATGGAAAAAATGTTGTAATGATTTCAATCTAAATATGAAAATGACACAATTTATTAAATAGGTGGAGGAGAGGATTAGACTTCCACTCTCCAAATTACGTTATCAATACTTTCCTATGGCTTTCCCAAATTTTCCACATTTAATCAATTGTTTCCAACAGTTTCCCTCTACCTATAGATTATGCTTTATATGTGTTGAGAATATTACAATTTGAAGAAATTAAAGATCTCAATAAAGTACATGAAGGATTTTTACATACTTTCTAATATTCTATAATTTCTAAGAAGAATGATGAAAGTACAGAACATATTGCCAAATATATGAATGGTCTAATTTATGACGTTCAAGATTAGTTTAATATTTTGAATTTCCATTCAATTATAGAGGATTACCAATTAGCTTTGAGTATTTAGGAGAAATTATCGATGAAACAATAGATGGTTAGAGAAGGTTTGAGATATGGAAGAGGAAAACAAAAAGAAAAAAAGGTGGAAGAGAATGAAACAATATCTAGCATTGTGGACTAATTTTCTAGAAGAGGATTTAATGTTGATAAAGGAAGAGATAAATTAGTTGGCGATAGATGTACAAGATGCCAATTTGAATGTGAATGTGTTTTATAGAGATGTGGAATACAAGGCTATATGGCATTTGAACATCTAAAAATTTAGAAATATGGAAGAAGAAAATACGAGGTAACTAATATCGATGAAGAAGAACCAACAATAGTAGCAAGCTAGGTGGTGGAGTTCACGACGATAGAACATAGAGAAAATTAGATGATGCAAATAGTAATTTTGTATCTTGGGAAATAGGTTGAGACATAACTAGAATAGAGGAATACATTCTTAAAAAATAAACATAATATAGAAGGTAGGTTTTATAATTTAATTATTAATGGCAGTACTCCAAAATACTTGGTGTAAAATGAAATTGTTTAGAAGTCGAAATTTAAATTTACACCTCATATAGAAGCATAAGATCATTGTGAGGAAATAATGATTAACTTATTCTAATAATATATGGGTTATAGTGATATCAATCTATAATTTGATGTGTTTCACATGGATTTTTGTCACAATTGTTTCAGGAGTCCTTTGTAGTTCCATAGAAGAGTTAGGCACGATGGGAAGAGAAATACCTACCAGTTTGATAAGAATGAGATGAAGTTAAGATTTCATCCATAAAATGATGAAATGGTTAACTTTAACAAAAAAATGATAATCCTGGTGTTGGTCTATGTGAAGGAAGTGGAGTAACATGAATCTATGGAGTATTCAATTCAAAAAAATAAAGATAAAAAATGGTTGTTATAGCATCAACACTTTTGAAAGAGGCACATATGGAGGTTTTCATTATTGTAATTTTTTATGTGGTGGTTTGTTTGTGAGAAATGAAACAAATAAAGTGGAGGATGTGGCCATTATGGAGAGGGTTAAAGGAAAAGTTCTATTAGAATTAATGTGCCATTGATATTCAGGAAATGAGTGCAATTAGATTGAATTATTATGCAGTGTAAAGGAATGAATAATACCCATCGAAAAAAACAAATCTCACAAGAAACAGACAAGTATTTCTCAGTATAATTATAGTATAAACTCCATTAATCCCAGTACTATACAACAGTGTTACATAAAGGATAATTCGAATCATGTGGATGTGATTCAAATCTACCAACTCAATCTGACTACATGGATAGCTAGAAGTGTCTAAATCACTATTGGAGCTAACTAGCTAAGCTCCAATTGTCTAATTCAATATCTCAATTAGTTATATTCAGTTAAACTAGTCTAACTAATGTGGTAGGTGAGAAGTAGGTGATAATAGGTGCCTATCCAAATGCATCCATGCAATAATGGCGCTAACTAAATTAGAGGACATCTAACTGAATGTAACTGAAGGATAACTAATATTGACTAGTCACCAACTGCCAACAACTGAAGGAGGCTAGTGTCGACACTACCAGTGGCTCCTAAATTGTAGGGATTGGTCTAGGAGGCACATAAACTGATGCATGAATGTGAAGTCAATTGCAGTTAGCCTATATCTATGTTCCCCATGCTCTAGTGACTGGTACATATGGCCCCATTAGGACAATTGGAACCAATGGTGCTAGTGAACCCAATAATAACCAAATGAATCCTAAGTTAGGAAAATATAATCTAAATACTAACACTCCCCCAGAATCCTAACTTGGACAACTATGGGCCCTAGAAACAAGGCCAAAATTCACCCATATACAAATCTAGAAGAATTTAAAAAATGTTTCTTAATAAATCAAGGAAATAGGGGAAAGCCTCATGGGAAAAAAACCCCTCAAAATAAGCAGGAACATGAAAATACAAGCTATCTTTAGAATAAAAGAAGCTTCCTCCTTAGAAAATAACTTGCCAAAACTCAGCTACAATTTGCAGCACTATGAAACAGTATGGTTCTTCTATGCAACAACATCCTGAAGCTGTGCATGTGAACCTCTCAATGTCCTTCTGAACTGATGGATGTTGTATGTGTTTCTTTTGTATGGAAGAGGTAGAGAATGATTGGTTTTCTTCTTTTGTGGGCCAAGAAGTTGATCATTCTCTATAATCATGTAGCACTTTCCTGGAACCTTGTTGCACCACTCTGTAGGGAGCGAATCTGTGATAGAGAGAGCAACATGCTCATTTTGATACTGGGACCCAGCTCTCCTTCTGTCTTCTGGATTCCCAGCACCATCCCCAGCTGCAAAAATGAGCTTTTGATCCCATCTAGGATTATGCCTTTGGTTTGGAATGGTTTTTGGATTTGGATCTAGAATCTCATGAGGTTCAGCCTCAATACCAAGTTCATGGTGATCTTGATCCTCTTCATCTGAATCTAAAACATGTAAAAAATCATCATCATCATCAAAAGGTAGTGGAATAGTGGTTATAACTTCTTGTGCTTTGGATGGTGGTGGATCACACAACTGATCTTCTTCAAATTGAACACTCTGCTCAATGAAGCATTTCCTAGTTGCAACCTCCATCAACTTGTATGATTTTGCATCTTTTGCATATCCCAGTAGAATGCATTCACTACTTTGGGATTGGAAGGCCTTTCTCTTATTAATGGGTATTCTAGCCCAAGATTTGGAACCAAAAACTCTCAAGTGAGAGACATTGGGATTATTCCCATGCAATGCTTCAAATGGAATGGCCCCAACCACTGATTTATGAGGAACTCTATTCTGTAATTATGAAGCACATCTTACAACATCTACCCAAAGAGAAGGAGGAATATTCTTGGCATGGAGAAGACAAGTTGCCATCAACTTCAGTGATCTGTTCTTCTTCTCAGCCACACCATTTTGTTGTGGTGTGTATGGAAATGAGTGTTCCATTTGAATCCCCTCTGATTCACAAAAATGTTGGAAATCTATTTTAATGTACTCTCCTCATTTATCATATCTTATGGACTTGATTTTTTTCCTAAAACTATTCTCAACCATAGCTTTAAAAACTTTAAAAATTTCAAAAAATTCTGATTTATGTTTCATGAAGTATATCTAGCAGAACCTAGAACAATCATCAATAAAAGTAAGTAAATACCTGCATCCATTAATTGATGTTGTGGGCATTGGTCCGGCCACATCAATATGTATCAAATCAAGTATAGAGGCAGCTCTATGTGCCTTCCCAACTTCATACCTCTTCTCTGGATGCTTACCTACCAAGCAACCAGGACATACTCCATCAAAAGATTGGATGAGAGGAAAACCTTTGACCATTTTATCATTGTAGAGTTACTGGAGATATTTGAAATTGATATGCCCAAATATCTCATGCCATATCTTACTGGTGTTGTTAGCATGAGTCAGTAGAGCTGTAGGAGGTGATATAGGCAAAAAATGTGAGAACTCATAAGCCTTAGTGGCATTATTAGCAATAAATTTCGATATGAGCCTTCCAGTAGATTTTTCTATGATTTCAATTGAGTCAGAGTCGAATGCAACTCTCTCAGGAGAGACTGTAAGGTTCATCTAATAAACTAACAACAAATTAGCTGCAAGGGAAGGCACATAGAGAACATTTTTGAACTCATCATGTTGGATTTTAATTGAATCTCTTCCTGCTGTTGGAATTTGGGATTCATCTCCCATGTGAATTCTTGGTCCTATTGATAGTGTGAGGAAAGAGAAAGATTCCTTGGAGGCATCCATGTGGTTAGATGCTCTAGAATCAATAAAATAAGCTATCGACTGAGTAAGGCCAGCCTTCAAGGCATGGGACCTCTCATGATCTTCTCTATATTTTCCACCATTAGACTTCTTTGCTCTTTGTGGAAGAGAAATATGGTTCTACTTGAGGAGAGTTGAAAGCTAGTTGATCTACTTCTTCATGCACTGGTTTTCAGGATGAAAACCACTCATACAATAAGGACACTTTGCATTTTCAAACTTTTTCTTCTTCTTGAATCCCGAAGCTCCTTTGGAAGGCTTTTGACACTCTTTTGGTTTTGAATCAGATGCTTTAGGCTCCTTCCCATTGTGTATCCCTTTATATTGAGCATTGGTAGATTCCGAGAACAGAAGATATTGGTTCTTGGAAGTTTAGAGGACTCCCATTTGGACAACTTTTCTTGATCCTATATTCAAGACTCAACAAAGATGTCAAGTGAAGGCATCTTCCAATTGGGAATGGAAGCTCTTCTAGAATGGAAGGTAGAGACGTATATATAATACTCATAACTAAGTTTTTTGAGCACTGGGAGCACAAGTTACTCATCCTTCCTCTCCATTCTGCATTGTTTACATTGTAGTGCAAGAAACTTGAATTTAGTAAAAAATGGATGTATGGTCTCGAAACTGCTAGGCTACAATGATATTAGCTCGTTCTCTAGAATGTGTGACTAAAGCTCATCTTTCTTTCCAAACAAGAATTCAAGCTTCTCCCAAGCTTCCCTAGGAGTCTTCGATCCTTCAAGATGCGAGAGGAGGTATCCTGATATGTGAGCACAAAGGAAGCCAAAGGCTTCATCCATCCAGTTCAAGAACTTGTTTTTCTTAGTAGGATGATGTGGTTTTGTCTCTCTACCCATACTCATATTGTACATGATAAGATTGTGTAAGGAGACCTCCGTATCTTCCCTCCAATCAACATAGTTGAAGGGTGTTAGGATCTAGGGTAAGAAATGTTGATGTATTTGTAACTTCGGAATGTATTCACTTGTATATCTTATGTATTATACCCCGATGTTCCTATCAAGAAGTATCTGTAATGTAATTGAGTCATGTCATACCCCGATGTTCCTATCAGGAGAATCAATAATGTAAACAAGTCATATAAAGTCATAGAGGGTAACCCTCCTTATTGATCAAGGGTTAAAGTCTGCACAGTTGTGGGGTACTAGGGTTGTTAGACTCTCTTAGAGAATTCGTCCCTGGTGAGTTAATGTAATTCAGGTCATTAGTACCCTATTTGTGGTTACTCGAGCCTACATAACTGAGTTAGGATTACTCGAGCCTATATAACAAAGTCAAATATTAAGTGAACGAAAGAATATCAATAAAGAGTGAGCCTCTCTATTTATCACACACTCACTCAACTGGGGCACATGAGTGAGAGAGGAAGTGCTCACACAAGTGAGAGAGAGAACAGTTGTTGGAGATCATATTTTCTATCTTTGGGTTTTACTGCTGCCATTGGTGTTCATTCTATCTCTGAGGAAGTTGTGGGGTTTTCTCCTTTATGATTTCCCCAAGGAAAATTCTTTGTGTCTCTTGTCTCTTTTGATTATTTTTGTGCATGTTATTCTCTCAGATAAGATCCTAAGATCATACTGCTTAAATGATAAAAATCTAACATGGTATCAGAGCTAACCTGAGAAGAAGACACTGTGCAGCTACAAAGTCTATGGCTTCTTGCTTTTTGGGCCTCTCTCCAAAATCCATCAACAAAAGGATGCTAGGCTAACTCTCCATTGAAGGGTGCATCTCTCTGTCGAAGCAGAATTTGATTCCGGACATTTTTAGTTTTTCTTGCGGGAAATTAGGGATTTTTACAGAAGAGGAATTTTTGAGTGACACCAGCATAGGATTTCTCTCCTCATCAAAATCGAATTTTAGAGACCAAGGTCGAGATTTTTGGTTGGGTGAAACTCCAGGAAATTCAAACCCTAATTTGACCCTGGGCCTGAAAACCCCTAAAATACTAAAACTGGTAGTTTTGGTACATTCACTATATCTCGGGATTGAAGAAGTATCAGGGGCCAAAATTTTCACACACTGAATATAAAATCCTAATGTACCCTGTGTAAAACTTTCAGTCTCATTTTAGCTATATTCTGGTAGAGATGATTCCGCCAAATCAGGGTTCCAACCTTTTCCAGGATTCATCCCTAAACATGACACCTAGGGAGAATTGTTGTATCTTAGGATACGAAGGTCCAAATGAAATTTTGCAAGATGTTTCAGATAGGGAACAGACTGTACTTTTTGTGGTAGAAGTTTCATACCCCGAAGGTGAAACAGTGACACATGGAAGTCCGTACAAGTTCACCATGTTGAACAGTATTGAATTAAGTCACCTTGGGAAAACTCTCATAAGTCCCAATTGGTGAAACCAATTCTAGTAAACCCTATGGTGTTGGAAACAGGACAAACGAGGTTACCTCAATACTAAATTTCAGACCCAAAGGAGCAGTAATTTTAGATATACCGCAGAAACAGTATCAGGAATTTCTGTAGAAGAAATTGGTAAGCTAGGGCTTCCTGTTCCAGGAGCTTTCATCCAGTGTTTTCAGAAAAGGAGTGCATTGGATAGCTCTCCTTGAAGAGGCCCATATTTCTATCTAATAATATCTAAAAGATTCCAATTTTTTAAAATTAGGGTTTCTTTGACAAACCTTATATCATCCAGCTCCGGAACCAAGGCGAACACCTCAAATCTGTAAGATCTAGTCTTTTGCTATTTACTTTTGAGGTTCTCATTTCAAAATGACTAATCACACCAGTTTGATGACAAGATTGGTGAATCTGACAACTTCCAAGCATGGAAGTATTGGATCTCACTGGTTCTTGAAGAAAATGAATTGCACACCTGCATAAGTGGAAAGGTTCTAGTTCCAGAGGGAGATGAGGCTAAAAGCCTTACACAAGAAGAACTTGGTCAGGGCCAAGAAGATCATTGTTGATTCAATCAAGGATCACCTTATACCACAAGTGTCTTCCCTAAAGACACCTAAGGAGATGTTTGATTCCTTGACCAAGCTATGTTGAAGAAAAGAATATAAATCGAAAGAATTATTTTTAGTAAGAAAGGTCTAGGAGCTAGAGGGAGATGAGGGCAAGGCTAGAGCCAAGAGAATCATTACAGATTCTATTAACAGTAATCTTATCCCTCATGTGTCATCCTTGAAGACACCAAAAGGAAGTGTTTGATGCTATGAAGAAGCAATCGAAGAAGAAGAAGATATTGTGATAACCACCTTGAATGGCCTCCCAAGATCATGGGATTTATTCATTCGAGAAATGTGTGCCATAAGTAAGTAATTACCTTCAACACACTCTGGGAAGAGTGGACACAAGAAGAAATTCAACTCATAATAAGAGGAGAAAATGGGAGCAACTGAAGATCAATCTCTCACAATCCAAAGAAGATCCCTCAAGCGATGAGCAATATAAAGAACTCAACTCTTGAAGAACCTCTTATCCATCTTAAGCATTTGGATAAGAAATTATGTTGTTATGAAAGAAGAATATGATGAAGCTGAAAGAAGGAGTGTACCCATGAAACAAATAAAGATAAGTATTCAATTGTCATTTTATTGTTTTGTTATGCATTTGTTTATATTCAGTTGATGTGTTATGCATGATAGAATGTTTGCATTAATGACAGTATACTACTAATATGCATGTGATGGGTAAGTAGTTCATGGTGCTATACAACTCTCCATTGCTACTTATCTAGAATGAAACCTCTTTGCTGACATATTGGATTAGTGCACAATCTCAATGTTGTCCTGGTAGACATGGAAGGTATCTAGAAAGTTCCCGTGAGATATGGATAAATGTTGTATTGGCTAAAATAGTTGCATGATTATATCTTGATGCAAAAGAATTTTTCATTATGAATATACCTTATGAAATGTTTCTAACCATACAACTAATGCATTTGACTTGTAGGAAAAATCACATACAATCACCTACAAGAAAAGAAGGATGAGACTTGTTCCGAAGAACAAGTGATGACAGTTCGATAAATAATCCAATAATGAAGAATAATATGATGAATGCAGTTATGTGACACTGTTGAGCAACATCATTGATGCAGAACCTTCCAACTATGAAGAAGCAGTGGAGAATAAATAATGGAAGGACGCTATGCTCGAGGAGTATCAGTCGATCATGAAGAATGATGTCTGGGATTTTGTTCCAAGACCAGAGGGGAAGTCTGTTGTGACTTCCAAGTGGATATATAAGATCAAGCATGTTGCAGATGGCAGCATAGAGAAATATAAAGAAAGATTTGTGGCTCGTGGCTTCTCCCAGAAAGAAGGAATAGATATTGAAGAAACTTTTGCACTTGTATATCGATACACTTCCATCAGTACTTGCTCTGGCTGTAGTAATGAAATGGAAGATACACCAAATGGATGTCAAGACTACTTTCTTGAATGGTGTAGTAGAAGAGGAAGTATATGTGGAGCAGCCACTCAGTTTTGAGACACATGACAAGGAGACTCATGTGTGTATATTGAAGAAAGCCCTGTACGATTTGAAATAGGCACCCAGGACATGGTACAGAATAATTAACAGCTTCATATCTAGTTTGGGATTTACCAAGAGTAAAGCAGATTCCAACCTTTACCACAAGGTTGAAGAAGGAAACCCAGTAATACTCCTATTGTATGTAGTTGATCTATTTGTAATAGGTGTGGATGGGTTGATTGTTGATACGAAGAGGAAGCTTGTTTTCGAGTTCAAGATGGACTTGGGTATGATGCACTACTTTCTAGGCATGGAGGTGTGGCATAATGCAGATGGAATCTCCTATGACAAGGGAAATATGCAGTAGAGATCCTGAAGAGGTTTGGGATGATGGACTGCAAGGCAATGACCACACCTATGGAATCAAACTTGAAGCTATTGAGTGATGCTTCATTAGTTTCGGTCGATGCTACAATGTATCATTAGATGATTAGGTCCTTGATGTACCTGATGACCACGAGACCTGACATTTGCTTTACTGTAAACACATTGAGCCAGTTCCTGATGGATCCGAGACATGTTCACCTGATTGTTGCATATTCTGAGGTACCTGAAGGGTGCAGTTGATTATGGGCTCAAGTATAAGGCAGATCATAATATTAAACTGGAAGGTTATGTTGATTCAGATTGGGCAGGTAGTGCCATTGATAGGAAGAGAACTTTAGGATGCTGCTTCTGTATGGGATAAGGTGTGATCTCTTGGTTTAGAAGGAAGCAATCATGTGTGGCACTGAGTACAGCCGAAGCAGAGTATGTCGTAGCTTGTTCAGCTAGTTGTGAGGTAGCATGGTTGAGGAAGCTACTATCTTCTTTATTTGATCTTCAGTTGGATGATACTTGTATATATTGTGACAACCATAATTATGTGAAGTTGTCAGAGAACCCGATGTTCCATGACAAGTCGAAGCATATCGAGATCAAATATCACTATATCAGGGATATGGTGTAGAGAGGAGCAATGAGGCTCCAATATGTTGCAATGGACAAGCAGATAGTTGATGTGTTGACCAAGCCATTAGCTAGAGTGAAGTTTGAGTACTTCAGGGAAAAGCTTGGTGTTCTCCAGATCAAGGTTCCTTCCAAGGGGAAGTGATGAGTCCGAGAGCCCTTCTGACATGGTGATAGGATTGGCTCCTTCCATGGTCAGATATAAGTGCAGAGCCATTCTGATATGACTATGGGATTGGCTCCCACATGATCAGATATAAGTGCAGAGCTATTCTGATATGACTGTGGGATTGGCTCCCACATGATTAGATATAAGTGCAGATCCATTCTGATATGACTATGGGATTGGCTCCCATGTGATCAGATATAAGTGCAGAGCCATTCTGATATGACTGTGGGGTTGGCTCCCACATGATCAGATATAAGTGCATAGCCTTTCTAATTGGGTGAGATGTAAGTGTGGAGCCCTTCTGACATGGTGGTAGGCGGGTCCTCCCATGGTTGGATATAAGTGCAGAGCCTTTCTCCAGATGATAGATGCTGTGTCCTATCATGCCGGCGAATGTAAGTGCAGACCCTTTCTCTAGATGGTAGATGGTGTGTCCTACCATGCCAGTAGATATAAGTGTTGAGCCCTTCCTTGGATAGTAGATGGTGTGTCCTACTATGCCATAGGATGTAAGTGCTAAGCCTTTCTGACTAGGTCAGATATAAATGTTGTTCCTTTCTCTGGATAGTAGATGGCGTGTCTTGCTATTCTAGTAGATGTAAGTGCTGAGCCTTTCATTGGATGATAGATGGTGTGTCCTATCATGCCAGTGGATGTGGGTGTTGGGCCTTTCTAACATGGTGGTGGATGTGTTCCTCCCATGGTTAGATGTGAGTGTTGGGTGTGCCTTTTTGACATGATGGTGGATGTGTTCCTCTCATGGTAAGATGTAAGTTTTGGGTGGGCATTTCTGACTGGGTCAGATATAAGTGCTGAAGAAGATGAAGACCTACTTGGAGGCTAGGCCTACAACCAACATGAAAAATGGTTGGCTTTGTAGAATTTCCTATGATGAGAAGAATTGAGAGATAGCACCAGTTGATTGAGATGGAGGAAGCAGTGATGATGATGATCCAGTGATGATCCAACTTTGATGATCATGATCCAGTGATGATCCATTTTCTATGTTGATTCAGTAATGATCCTTCATTGATAATGATCCAGACTTGATCCAGAGAAGAATACTTGTGCCGATGAAATGTGTTAAGAGAATACCTTCCTAGTTAAGAGGGAGTGTTGATGTATTTGTAATTTTGGAATGTATTCACTTGTATATCTTATGTATTATACCCCGATGTTCCTATCGAGAAGTATCTATAATGTAATTGAGTCATGTCATACCCCGATTTTCCTATCGGGAGAATCAATAATGTAAAAAAGTCATGTAAAAGTCATAGAGGATAACCCTCCTTATTGATCAAGGGTTAAAGTCCCCACAGTTGTGGGGCACTAGGTTCTTTAGACTCTCTTAGAGAAGTCATACCTAGTGAGTTAATGTAACTCAGGTCGTTAGTACCCTATTTGTGGTTACTTGAGCCTACATAATTGAGTTAGGATTTCTCGAGCATACATAACAGAGTCAAATATTAAGTGAATGAAAGAATACAAATAGAGAGTGAGCCTCTCTATTTATCACACAAACTCACTCAACTGGGATGCATGAGTGAGAGAGGAAGTGCTCACACAAGTGAGAGAGAGAGAGAACATCTGTTGGAGATCATCTTTTATGTCTTTGGGTTTTACTACTGCCATTGGTGCTCATTCTATCTCTGAGGAATTTGCGGGGTTTTCTCCTTTATGGTTTCCCCGAGGAAAATGCTTTCATTCTTAAAACTGATTTGATTAAAGCTTTTGATAGGGTCAACTGGACTTTTATTCGCCTCATCCTCATATAAATTGGTGCCCCCCTTCAGACTGTCAATTGGATTATGGGCTTCCTCTCATCTGCCACCTTTGCTGTCTTGATCAATGGTACCCCCTCCAATTTTTTCCCAGCCTCCAGGGGATTATGTCAAGGCTGTCCTCTCTCACCCCTGCTTTTTATCCTTGTTATCGAAGAACTCAGTCTTTTAATTGCAGATGCTCGAAGCAATGGCCTTATTCGAGGAATTCAGATTTCTCCAACACTTGCTCTATCTCATCTACTTTTTGTGGATGATGTTGTCCTTATGGGATATGGTACACTGCAGGAATGGGTAGCCTTTGATGTCATCCTGGACACATTTTTCAAAGCCACCGGTATGTCTATCAGTCTGGAAAAATCTGTCTTCCTTCACAACAATATTCCTGGCTCGGACCTCTTACACCTCTCCAGATCAATCCCCTATCAAAAGCTCCCCATCTCTTTGGGTTTCAACTACCTTGGTTTCTACATCAAACCACTTGGATACAGAACTAGGGACTGGAACTGGCTGATACAAAAGTTTGAAAAAAAAATCAGCCTTTGGACCCATAAGATGCTCTCACTGGGTGGTAGGCTGATTCTAGTATAGTCTGTACTCGCCAGCATTCTAATTTACTAGATGGGTCTTGCTCCTATACCGGTCTCTACGCTGCAAAAGCTCATAAGTATCACATTTGCCTTCTTATGGGGATCCTCAGACTCCTCTCACCGATTTCACCTTGCAAGCTAGTCCGATCTCTCCTGGCCAAAGAAATTTGAAGGGTGGGGGATTAAGAATCTCCATTGGTTTAGCATTGCCCTACGCCTCAAAATTTTATGGGGGGTACTCTTTAGTGAGTCTCTGGCACCGTGTTCTTACTACCAAATACTTGAAGCAGACCACTGTGGCAGCTTGGCTTCGAAGGAAAAATTTCAGCACCCATGGTGTATCAGCTTTTTGGAGGGGGTTCATTCAGACCATCCCTTGGTTGGGTCGCCATCTTGCATGGCAGGTGGGGAATGGAAGAGATATTCTGATTGGAGTAGATCCTCTGATAGGCATCCCTCACTCTTACCTCCTTCCTGAAGGTTTAAGAACTTATCTTGAAGATCTGGATATAAAATCCCTCACTCAGGCTCACAATTCCTTACCAGATGCTCACAATTACTGGTACTCAGTGGAAGAATTACTTCTTGATGGGGAATGGAAAGAGATTTGGAACATGTATACTAGAGACTGGGTACTTAATGGTATACGCCTTACAGCTGTATCTGATACTCTGCTCTGGGACTTCAATAAAAAAGATGGATCGATCTCTGCAGAAAAAGCTTACGACTGTATTGTGAACTCCTCCAGCCCAGTTTTGGGAAATCGTGTATTTTTATCACTCTGGAATGGACCCCTTCCTCGCAAAATTGGATGTTTTACTTGGCTAGTTCTGAGGAACAGGATTCTCACTTGGGATAATCTACAAAAAAAGGGGTGAGCATGGTCCTGGAATTTGTTCTTTATGTTTTAAAAATGAAGAGTCTGTCCTCCATCTCTTCTCATGCTGTCCGATTTGGATAAGCATTCAGGGGCTCATAAGTGATCATCTCCAGCTGTATATTCCTCCTGATGCTGATTCAATTGCAGATTTTATGGATTATTGGGCTTCTGTATACCCCCGCGGTTCTGTTCTCTGTTATATCCCTCATCATATTATCTGGGTTATTTGGAAATCACGTAACAAGGCTATTTTTGAGGGAAAAAAGGTGACTGTAATTGGTATCTACCATCAGATCTTGAATGCTATACAATTGAACTCCTCTCGGCCTGTTATTAAGGACAACAAAAGGAAAAAGTCAAGACAGATAGGCCCGAGACCTCACATGATTTATCCATGTGGCTTTTTTGATGGTGCCTCTATTTCTTCTGCTGCAGGTGTTGGATATAGTATGTTCCTCAATGAGAATCATCATCTAGACTTCATGCTAGGGGTCGAAAATGGATCCAATACTAAGGCAGAACTATTGGGCTTATGGGCCCTTCTGCACTCCTCCCAAATGATGGGAATCCCCCTGGCCAATATATATGGTGACTCACAAGTCATCATCAATTGGACCAAGGGTATTACTGCTCTCACCACACTAGAACTCATACACTGGTGCAGGGATTCCCAAAAGCTTATTACAAGCTTCCATGATCTTACTTTCAGCCACATCTATCGTGAACACAACCGGATTGCAGATAGTCTTTCAAAAATAGCTCTCACTCTTGATCCAGGTTTTGGTTGTTTTTCAGAATTTATAGATGACCTTTTGGTCATTCGTGACTCTTTCCAGCTCTTTTGAGCCATGTTTTTTGGGAAGATATTTCTCTCTTTGGTTACTTGCTCTGACATTATATGAGTGGCTCTTTTGGATCGTAGATCTGATCCCATTGGTTCACGATAAACTGGGCTGATTGTTCTAGATCTTTTATATGATGAGACAGATTTCTGATGGGAAATTACACTTACTATTGCTCGCCATTCCCCCCGGCAGCGACTAGATGTGATTCTCTCATGACCAGATGTATTTTCAGTAATGTAACCCTTCTCGGGTGGGTGTTTATCAATGCCCTTTGATTCCTAATACGAATAACAAGGACAGGCTTTTTCTTCCTGAAAAAAACTAAGTCCTTCACTTCAACCAAAAAATAAGAGGTATTTATGTAAAAAAAATCCATGCATTTAGCTTAACTTAATTTTATTAATGTTGCTAGGCATTTAGATAAGTTGATTCAAATATAAGGTGCTATATTAATCGTAAACCATGATGAGATGTTTTTTGGCTTTTTTAAGATGTTCCGACAAGAGACTCATTTTGAGGAATATTTTCAGGTTATGTTTGTTGATTTTCATTTGATAATCCAAAACATATAAACCTATTTACATTAATAAAATCACAATTAGAGTCACCATTAATCTTAGTTGGGGTACTCATAAATGATAACATATTTTCTGCACGTCTTTTTATTTTTTTGGATCATTCCTTTTGCTTGATGATAATAACACATAAACATAGTTTTCAATTATTTTGGGTCCATCTTATTTATTATTATATTTTATGTGATACATTAGAATATTTTTAAGTGTTCAACTTTAAACTTTAACCCACTCTTCATCTGAAACTTTCTTTTACATTCAGTGACATAACAACTAATCTATTTTTCAAACTTATTGTTGTTGAATAATTATTCTTGGTATTTTTCTATCAAGACCACCTTGGACTAGAATGCATCAAATTTCCTTCATTGATGCTCTATTCATCCTCTTAGAAACAACAATTTGTTAAGGGAAATATGGACTTTCAAACTATTTCAATATATAGGATTTTTTTCAAAAATATTTGAGAAATTATCCATGAATTCTTTGGGATTATCTAACTTATTGATTTAATGTGCCACCCAAATTATTTTGGACTATCCACATGCATTAGAGAAAAAACTAATAATAATATCAATAATATAACTTTAAGGTCACAACCAAGGAAGACATCAAAATTGGTGTATGAGATCCCATTGTTTGTGGAATATGGGACCCCCTATGTGTAGGGATTTGAATATTAAATTGAACCTATGACCTCCTTGGAGGAAACACATGTTCTTCACCATTAGTCCCACTAACAATGCATGCACCAACCTCTCCTTCGAGAAGAAATATTTTTTTTCTATTAAAATAATAATTTGAATGCTTTAAAATATATCATCTAGCTTGCAATTATGTAGGAAATCATTTAATGTACCAAACCTGTCATTCAAAAACTAAATACAGTTTTCTATTGAATTAATAATTCTCTCTTATACGATATATCATTTGGGCAATAGATTTTACATATATAGAGTCAAAAATATCAATATTCATATAGATTTGGCACTTATAGACTCACAAATATAAATATGCATTAAATATGTTAACCACAAAGATCTACCTCCTACATGTGAGAAGAGATCACTATATTTATTGTAGATTGCACAAGTTTCACATGCTCCAAATTCAAAAAAAATCATAGTAATGCCATTAAGAACATTTTTATTTCCATTTCTGGCATAGCTTTGGAAATCACATGTATTTTCGACATATTAGAAGGATCCCTATATCAAGATTGTATATTGCACAAGTTTCACATGCTCCAAATTTAAAACATTTTTCATAGTAATGCAATTGAGAATAATTTTTATTTCCATTTTTAACATAGTTTTTGCAATCACATGTCTAGACCTATGATGCAACATCCTCACGGTGTATATTTTGTTCATTTTATTTCGAACATAGCTTTAGTATTCACATGTTCAAATGTATGATGCCACAACATCCATAAAATTATTTCTACAATACACTATACACCTAAGTTCAAGTGCTTGCTTATCCACAATGCAATTTTGTTAAAAACTCATACTTAAGCCCAATTCTATCATTTTTACAATAGATATTAAATATCTTTCCAAATTAGGAATGTGACAAGATCCTTACACCTTAACACTTCTTCTAGTTGCTATAAGTATTTACATATCTTAAATATAATTTATTTAATTGTATGTCTTATTCATTTGCATAGGGTGCCTTTTTATTGTTTTCATGTGTGTTTCTCCAAAGTATATGGTTCATATGGTCAAACAACTTTCTATAGGAACATTGGAGATCTTAACATCAACACTAAGAACTTTTCTTGGTTTTCTCTAAAGATAACAACAGGAGACTAATAAAGCATTTATTCCAATAATCTTTTTAAAAGTGGCATACATCATAACAACAATTGCACTATTTATCTTTAAAATATTTATGTAGTTTGTTTTCGCTATGTTATTTCTTCATTTTCTATCTTCAATAACATTTTTTATTTTGTCTTGCACCTTTGAAATATAGAAAGTAACTTATTCAAATGGATGATGACTAACTTTAATAAATAAAAAATTATAAAGATTTAAAAATTTTATGTTAACCTCCTTCATTAACACATCAACAATTTGGGTGTGGTTAGATTCAATGTGGTGTCATCAATTGCATGCAAAGTCATCTACGCCCTATACCACAATATACCTTTAGCCATTAAAATTTCCCCTCTTTGTTTCCAACTAAATAATACTAATAAAAAACTTTGTTACATTAATCTCATGGAAATAATGGAAGAAAGAGGACGGAAAAATAACTATAAGAAAGCAAATAGAAATGAAAATAAAAACAAATCACTGTACATATATTCATCCTGGAATGGAAATATATATGAGATTTCATTGCTGACGATATGTAGAGATTTCATTGTTGACGGTGTGATTATAAGAATTACGAGGAAGGAAATAGGGAGAACAATAATGGCCCTAACCAAATTTTCTTGTGCTTGATTTAAAACAATAATTTAAGTATATAATTCAAATTTATCAAATATATTAAATATATATTTAAAATCAATATAAATAAAATTTAGTTAATTTATCGCTTTAATTAACCATTCAGAGGTTAAGCAATTATCTAAAATATAATAATTAAATATATTAATATAATTTTTAATGTTAATTATTTTAAAGTAAAAGGAAGGTTAGATGTTTTATGAATTTGATTTTTTTTGTTTGTTATATACTTATATTCAACCATTTATTTTTTATGAAAATTATAATTTTGAAGTGATAAAATTGTTGTGTTTAATGAAGAAATAGATACAATATTATCAAATACCCATATTACAGTTGGATTGTACAATATTAACATTTGATATTTGCAATTCCCTTAATTTGAAATGTTACTTGTCAAATTTAAAGTTTTTTTTGTAAGATGAGAGTGTCTATATCAATTTAAACAAGATATAAAGATGATAGTAGCTCAAGTCTACCCAAAGTGAGATCTGAAGAAAGATAGAATAGTAAATTGTCATTTAAAATCCGAAAAGTCTTGCTAATCGTGATACAACAACAAAAATCATCTCCTAGAGCTAGAACATGGCTATGATAACTAGATTTCAAAAAGTAGAAATTCAAAGAAAATGAACTATTTAGTAGTTTCATCATCAAAAGATGGAATTAAAGGCACCTCTTTCCCATGAGATCATCCAAGTGTTGAGGCTACAAATTCCAAGGCAATAGTTTTTTTGATGAGAATACTGAACTTTCCCTCTATCTTCTAGTTCTATTCATGAAGGTGATTCATTTGCAAAATAAGGTTGTTTCTCTCTTCCTTACTTTCAAGAAAGACCTTACCCACTGTTGGGATATTATAAACCCACTCCATACTTAGGATAACAATATTTAATCATTACTGATTAATTTCCTACCTACTAGCCTAGATAGTTGGAATCCACTTGCACCACTTGGTCAAAACTTTCCATATATACCCCAGGAGAGAATTTATCCTGATTCTGGTTAGATCCTAGCTACTTTATTGACTGCCAGATTTAGTAACTGCGCCTTCCTGCAGATTATGTCTTTATCCTACTTTATTCATCCTTTTCAGTGGATAAGGTAAAGTTATTCAACTAAGAAACTACTATCTTTTGTTGCCAACCCATCCTCCGTGATTTTCTCTCCATATTCCAGGATTAGCATGTTTTTTCATCACTCATGAAAACTCACTCATGCTTTAGCAAATTTTTGAGGTCCTTGACAAAGTTGGAAAGTGCTTTAGCCACCTATGGGTGTTTATCATATTTAGTAAGCCTGATTTATGAGCTAGCATGAGTTGTCTTCCACCAACTCAAATTTCCTTTATAAGGATGTATTACTATTGTAATAATCAATCATCATTTATTGATCACTCCTCAATGTTTGTTCATTATTCTTCTTCTTCTCTCCTTAAGCTAATTCTCTGCAATTCCCTGTGAGGTTAATTGTGTGCTTATATTCTTAGCTTGTTTATAGAATTCTTGCTATCATCAAGGCTTTATAATTATGACATGGTATCAGATCCTTGCACTTAGAATTATGACATGGTATTAGATCCACAGGTTGTCAAGTTTATCAGACCGCAAGGTTCCTTAAGTTCTACAGAGTTAAGGAGCTATCAGTTCTCTACATCAGAGCGCATCCAGTCTCATATTCCTCTCTGAAGAAGAGCTTGATTTGATCTTACAAATTCTTCTCCTAGTTTTTATTTATGTAGGTTGCAGAGAGTATCTTCTTGAGCACATCAAATTCTAAGCATGGATTCCTCTTCAATTATAATCTTGACTCCCTTCAACTATCATGAATGGAAAGCCAAAATTGGCATTCTATTGTGCAGTAAGGGACTATCCAAAGTTACTTTAGCTTTGGAGAATGAGCCCAATGCTACTGTTGAGGAAGATAAGTGGCATAATATGTTGGATGAAACATATGGATTGCTTTGACTCTTTATTTATCCTGGCTTACTCTTTAATATATATGGTTTCACCACTCCAAACCAAGTATGGACCAAACTTGAGTCTCTCTTTGGAGTACAAGATGAGATAAGAGCGCATCAATTGGAGAATGAGTTATTCTCATTTAGTCCAAGCAGTTTCGACTCCATTGAAGGATTCTTCACCAAATGGGAGTCACTTGTTCTATTTCTCAAGTAGTGTGGGATTGAGAATAAGGAATATCAATTGATTATTTCCATGTTGTCAAATTGGATCATGAATACTCATTTTTTGTGTCTACTTTTCATGCTACTAGGCTTGTTATTTCTAATTGGAAAATGCCTTCTTTGAGTACATTCTTTGATTCAGTGACAAAGGAGAAAGATAAATTGATCCAGATCATTGCTCTTAGATCCTCCAAGGGAAAGGATCATTCTCTCATATTTCAAGGAAGCAAGAATGAAAGATAAAAATAGAAGCAAATTGTGAAAGAGAAGAAGCCAAAGTCAGATAATGAAGATGAAAGTTCGAAGCCTACTGATGAAGGTTCAATGAAGAAAGTCAAGAAGAAAGGAAGTACATCCAAGTGTTATTATTGCAAAAAATGGATTTCATTTTGAGAATAAAATTTTCAAGAAGAATATGGACATCATGTCTCAGCTACATGAGAAGCATAACATTGAATTTCTAGATGAGTTAGAGGAGCCTATTGAATTCTCAAAACACTGTCATAGTGCACAGTTCCAAGGTGATATAAACTATGAATTGAGCGCTAAAGTTAAATCATTTTCTAATATCTCTGATATAGATTTACTTTTTGATATATCAAAATCAGAAATCTTAGTTTCTTTCTTGAATAATCCACCTATCAGTATACTAGATTCATCTCCCAATACTTGTGATTTTTCACTAGATCCTGACTTGTCTTTAAGCAACTCTTCTCACTCCATTCAAATGGTTATAATTATAATTTATAAGAATATTTTCATAATTGTATGAATTTTATGAAATCATCCATACCATCTACCATACCTTTGAATACTCCTAAGACTATACAAACCCCAAGTTCACTAGTTGATTCCTCATTGGTTTCCTATGCAATGTTATTTATACCAAATGGTTTCAAGTCTTGTCTATTTTTAATTGGTTGGTTATCCATGACCTTAGTCATCATTAGAATTATATTACACATGTATGGATCTATTCTAAACACTTATGGTTCAGATCTCAAGTCCATCCATCATTCATATTTTTAAATCCATCATTTTTCCCCAGTTGCTCAAACTTTTCCTACTCTAGCCCTATATCCTCATGGAGACACTGAAAATTTGGTATTTGCTTATCCATATGATCATGTTTATTATATACCAGAGTCTATTCAGCGTCATTTCATAATTGGTAAGGTGCTACATCATATTGGAAGAAATATATGTGATCCACATCACCATGTTGCAACTATACAAGGAACTAAATGTGTGACTGGTTGTCTTAATTTTTGTACTCTTTGGGAAAAAGTATGCACATATATATTTTCTTTTCATATTGTGTTTGTAGATCAGAGTATGGAAGCAACAAGAAGCATTCATATAATTCTCCTACTTCATCAAATGATGAGCTACAAGGAGTCTCTCTTCTTCTTTGTTGCAGATTCTACACTCTAGTGCATGATCATGGATTTCACAATTTATTCATCAAAGTATTTCACCTGAAGCAGTTCATTCAACTCATTCAAGTGAAGATAAATACATAATGAATACATATTTTTCAAATTTTGTGCCTTGTACTTTCTGGAGGGAGGATTTTCCCCATGTGGTTTTTCCTATTTCCTCACCTTTCTGCACATGAATAATTGTAAAGGGTGACCATAGCCTTGTTGTTAGGCCCTATATGCACCTATATGCATTTATATTTTTTATTATTTTAGATAACTCCATCATAAATTCAGACTTAAATGGGGGTGTTGGGATATTATAAACCCACTCCATACTTAGGATAACAATATTTAATCATTATTGATTAATTTCTTACCTACTATCCTAGATAGTTGGCATCCACTTGCACCACTTGGTAAACACTTGCCATATATACCCCGGCAACACCTTTATCCTGATTCTGGTTAGATCTTGGATACTTTATTGACTTCTATATTTAGTAACTGTGTCTCCTGGCATATTATGTCTTTATTCTGCTTTATTCCATCTTTTCATTGGATAAGGTAAATCTAGTCAACTAGGAAACTGTTATCTTTTGTTTCCAACCCATCCTCCATGATTTTCTCTCCAGATTCCAAGATTAGCATGTTTTTCCATCACTGATTACAACTCAGTCATTCTTTAGCTAATTCGTGAGTTCCTTGACAAATTTGGAAAGTGATTTAGCCACCTATCGGGGTTTATCATATTTAGTAAGCTTGAATTGTGAGCTAGCATGAGTTGTCTTCCACCAACTCAAATTTATTTTATAAGGATGTATTACTATTGTAATAATCAATAATCATTTATTTACAACTCCTTAATGTATGTTCGTTATTATTCTTGTTCTCCCCTTATTCTAATTCTCTGCAATTCCCTGTGAGGCTAATTATGTGCTTGGATTCTTATCTTGTTTATAGAATTCTTGTTATCATCAAGGATTTATAATTATGACATGGTATTAGAGCCATAGGTTTTCAAGTTTATTAGAGTGCAAGGTTGCTTAATTTCTATAGTTGAGGATCCATAAATTCTCTACATCACAGTGCGTCCAGTCTCCTATTCCTCTCTGAAGAAGAGCTTGATTTGAGCTTATAAATTTTTCTCCTAGTTTTAATTTGTGTAGGTTGCAGAGAGTATCTTCTTGAGCACATCCACTTCTTAGCATGGATTCATCTTCAACTATAATCCTGACTCCCTTCAACTATCATGAATGGAAATCCAAAATTGGAATTTTGTTATGTAGTAAGGGACTATACATAGTTACTTTAGCTTTGGAGAATGATCCTAATGTTACTATTGAGAAAGATAAGTGGCATAATATGTTGGATGAAGCCCATGGATTTATTTTCCTCTCTATTTCTCATGATCTACTCTTTCATATAGATGGTTTGACCACTCCAAACTAAGTATGGACTAAACTTGAGTCTCTCTTTGGATTAAAAGATGAGATAAGAGCTCATCAGTTGGAGAATGAGTTATTCTCACTGAGTCCAAGAAGTTTCGATTCCATTGAAGGATTATTCACCAAATTCAAGTCACTTGTTCTATTTCTCAAGAAATGTGGGATTTAGAATAAGGAATGTCGATCGATTCTTTCCATATTATCAAAATTGGGTCCTAAATACCCAGTTTGTGTGTCTACTTTTCATGCTACTACGCTTGCTATTTCTAATTAGAAAATGATTTCTTTGAGTACATTCTTTGATTCACTGACAAAGGAGCAAGATAAATTGACCCAGGTGGGTGCTCTTAGATACTCCAAGGGCAAGGATCATGCTCTCATATTTCAAGGATGCAAGAATGCAAGATCAAAAGAGAAGACAATTGTGAAAGAGAAGAATCCAAAGTCGGATAATGAAGATGAAAGTTTGAAGCCTATTGATGAAGGTTCAATGAAGAAAGTCAAGAAGAAAGTAAGTACATCCAAGTGTTCTTATTACAGCAAGGGATTTAATTTTGAGAAAAAAAATTCAAGAAGAAGATGGACACCATGTCTCAGCTACTTGAGAAGCATAACATTGAAGTTCCAGATGATCTAGAGAAGCCCATTGAATCCTCGGAACACTGTCATATTGCGCAGCTCCAAGCTGATATAAAATATTCCTTGAGTGCCAAAGTTAAATAATTTCCTCCTATATATGATATAGATTCACTTTCTGATATATCAGAATCAGAAATCTCAGTTTTTTTTTGAATAATCCACCTATCAATCTACTAGATTCATCTCCTAATACTTGTGACTTTTCACTAGATCTTGACTTGTCTTTAAGCATCTCTTCCTCACTCCATTTAAATGATTATTATTATGATTTAGAAGCATATTTTCAGATGTATATGCATGTTATGACATCATCCATACCATCTACCATACCTTTGAATACTCCTAAGACTATACAAACCCCAAGTTCACTAGTTGATTCCTCATTGGTTTCCTATGCAGTGTTACTTATATCAAATGGTTTCAAGTCTTGTCTATTTTTCATTGGATGGTTATGCATTAACTTAGTAATAATTGTAATTATATACACATGTTTGGATATGTTCTAAACACTTATGGTTCAGATCTCAATTCCATCCATCATTCATATTTTTACATCCATCAGTTTCTCGTAGTTGCTCAAACGTTTCCTACCCTAGCCCTATATCCTCATGGAGACACTGAAAATTTGGTATTTGCTGCTACATATGATAATATTTATGATATATCAGATTGTATTCGGCCTTATTTCAGAATTGGGAAGGTGCCGCATCATATTGGAAGAAAGATATATGATCCACATCACCATTTTGCATCTATACAAGGAACTGAATGTGTAATTGATTGTCTTAATTTTTGTACTCTTTGGGAAGGAGTATGCACATATATTTTCCTTTTCAGATTGTGTTTGTAGATCATAGTATGACAACAAAAATAAGCATTCAGATAATGCTCATACTTTATCAAATGATGAGCTACACGGAGTTCCTATTCTTTGTTGCAGATTCTACACTCTAGCACATGATCATGGAGTTCACAATTTCTTCATCAAATTATTTTATCAAAAGGAGTTCATTCAACTCATTCAAGTGAAGATAAATACATATTGAAGACATTTTGTTCAAATTTTGTGCCTTGTCCTTTCTTAAGGGAGAATTTTCTCCATGTGGTTTTGTTTCTTTCCTCACCTTTCTGGATATGAATAATTGTAAAGGGTGACCATAGCCTTGTTGTTGGGCCCTATATTCACCTATATACATCTATATTTCTTATTATTTCATATAACTCCATCATAAATTCATACTTAAAGGGGGTTGTTGGGATATTATAAACCCACTCTATACTTAGGATAACAATATTTAATTATTATTGATTAATTTCCTACCTACTAACCTAGATAGTTGGCATCCACTTGCACCACTTGGACAACACTCGCCATATATACCCCAATAACACCTTAATATTGATCCTGGTTAGATCCTGTCTACTTTATTGACTACAATATTTAGTAATTACGCCTTCCTGCATATTTTTTTATTTTTCCTGCTTTATTCCATCTTTTCAGTGGATAAGGTAAGTCTAGTCAACTAGGAAACTGTTATCTTTTGTTGCCAACCCATTCTCCATGAGTTTCTCTCTAGATTCTAGGATTAGCATGTTCTTCCATAACTCATGACAACTCACTCATGCTTTAGCTAATTCGCGAGGTCCTTGACATAGTTGGAAAGTGCTTTAGCCACCTATGGGGGTTTATCATATTTAGTAATCCTGATTTATGAGTTAGCATGAGTTGTCTTCCACCAACTCAATTTTCCTTTATAAAGATGTATTACTATTGTAATAATGAATCATCATTTATTGATCACTCCTTAATGTGTGTTCATTATTCTTCTTCTTCTCTCCTTATGTTGATTCTCTGCAATTCACTGTGAGGCTAATTGTGTGCTTAGATTCTTAGCTTGTTTATAGAATTGTTGCTATCATCAAGGATTTATAATTCTGACATGGTATCTAAGCCTTGCAGTTAGAATTCTAACACCTAGAATAGACGTAATCAAATAGTAAATGTATATTGTCTTATAGCATTTCATTTCCCAACTACAAGTGTATCATATATCATGTATTCATGGACCCATATACTCAACAATGTCCTCAATTTTAATGAATTCCTACTCCATCTTTACCCACACTTCTTCCTAGGAGATTTTTCTATGAATTGAAGCTAGGATCTATTGAAAATATGTGTCTTTGGCTTCACCATCTTTTACTTGCATCTTGGGCTAGGAGTTGTTAATTTTAAAATAAAATAAACATTGTATAAGTTTTTAACAAAACAGTTAATAAAAAATTGTAAATAGACTTTATGGATGTTTGAGAGAAAAAGAAATTGTAACCCACCTAGAACTGAAAAAAAAAACATTTTATTTTGAGAAAAATATTACTTTAAAAGTTATTGTAAAGTTTTATGTTGTTGGCTAAGGATGGTTAAGGATGACTGTAACTGAATATTTTATTTATTTAAATAATTAAAAGAGGAGACACCTATCCAAAGAAGATTGTTGAAGAGTGTTCACTAACCCACTAGGAGGAATGATCTGTTGTAGAAGGCCAAATTACAAGTGGCAGCAATAGCATTCACTTTCTAGTTGTTGCAAGAGGAAACATCTCTAAAATTGTGGTCATGTTCCCTGGAAATAGGAACTGAGTGTTGGAATATATTATATTCCTTGGAAGGTAATAATGTCTTTGTATTATGTTGAAAGTTGTCTACAATATTATGTAAAAGAGTAATACATTTAACTCATAGTTATATGGTGTTGTATTTACTTGTGTAGAGTATTTGTCCATGGTATTGTATTAAGAGATGTTATTTTGGAGAATTATATTATCCCACATGTAATATGTGAGAGTAATTCCTCATCATCTCTTAGTATATAATAGAGTCAAGTGAGTCTCTACATATCATGTATTTCTTGATGTAATAGTGGTACTATTGTGACACTGTTGTACATCATCTATATTCTTTGGGGTATTTGTGTTTTGCTCTTTTGTAACATTGGAGAAGACATTCTGGAGATAATAGAATACTACCTTCCCGTGGATGTAACCCATTAGGGTGAACCACGTATATTGGTGTTCTCTTGTCCTTTTATTTTCATGTATTTATATTTTACGATATGTTGTTGGTTGTTTAGATAGGTTAACTAGTTTAGCTTGACTCTATTATTCTAACATGGTATCAGAGCGGGTTGCTATGATCTAGTACCTTCTATATCTTTCAATCAATAACGATTATCATTTGGGCATTTTCATTTTGTTGTAAATTTGCTTTCTATCTGGTAACCATTAGGCTTCTCTTCAGATCTGGGCATATTTCTGCATTTTTTTTTACCTAACCCTAACTTGTTGTGTAAGATTTTTGCAGAAATTTCTCAAGGGTTTCTTGATGTTTTTTCTGTAGATCTACATGATTTTGGGGCTCTCATCAAGGAGATCTTTCTTCCGATTATAAAAATGACAGTTATAAAAAAGGGTCATAACTTGGTCAATTTTTACCAGAATTTTTATTATATCCTATTTTTGGAATTGAAAATGTCATTCTGGATCCACCTTCGCGACCAGAACAAAAAATTGGGTATTTTTGGGCTTCCTTTCGGTAATAAAAACGGCAGTTATACAAAAGGGCCATAACTTGGTCATTTTTACCGGTTTTTATATTATAACCTGTTTTTGGAATTAGAACAGCCATTCTAGATCCACTTGCGAGACCAAAACATAAAATTGGGTATTTTTGGGCTTCCATTCGGTAATAAAAAATGGTAGTTATAAAAAAGGATCATAACTTGGTCATTTCTTACCAGATTTTTTATTATAACCTGCTTTTGGAATTGGAACAGCCATTCTGGATCCACCTACACGACAGAATAGAATATTGGGCTTTTCTGGGCACATTTTTTTCACAGGGTTGTAAGTGAAAGTTTCTCCTCGTTTCTTTACTGTGTTTCTAACTATGCTTTTGCAGATTCAGATCAGTAAAGTGTAACTGTTTTCAAGTTCTTCACTATTTTTCTATCATTTTTCAGTATTAGGGTTTCTTATTTCTTGACAAAATTTCACTCATTATGACTTCCGAAGTAGCTTTTGTTCCTAAATTAGTTGGTTCTAACTATCTTGCCTGGAAGAGAAAGATGATTGATGTTCTCAGGCGTAAGAATCTTTGGAGGCTAGTTAATGGTGAACACAAGACACCTACTGCTACTGATGATTTGGCTATATGGAAAGATAAAAGTGATCAAGCAAGGGGGCTCATTGGTCAAATTGTTGCAGATAGTCTTCAGGTAAGTATTGAGGCAGAAGACAGCTTGGTTCAGGTATGGCAAATTATTTCATCTTTATTTGATAAATTTGATGATGTTTTTGCATATTATCTTGAAAAGAATATCTTTGACCTCGAAACTCTTGACTTTGAAAGAGTCGAGTTATATCTTGTTGAATTGAAAACTTTAAATGAGAAATTAAATAGTTGTGGTAAATATTACAATAAAACGGACACTACTCTTATTATTCTTGTAGAACGTAAAATGCCATCTTGTTTTGATATGTCCATCCAAACTAGGAATAGAGCTCTAGAATTGTCTCAAAGTACTATGAAGCAAACTTTTGATGATTTTTGTAAAGGATTTATCAATGAGCAAGAAAGGTTAATTGTTTCAGGACAACTCACACCTAATAAAGCTCTAACTGCACTTAATAAGAATCATAAGAAAAGTTTTAATAATGCTAAAGGTTCTAATCCCTCTAATACTAATTTTGGACATGCTTCTCATGCTTCTAATGAAAATAGTAAACAGAAGAAAGTGTATGATCCTTATAAACATTGTGGTAAAACTAACCATCCTAAAAAGAATTGTTTTAAAGCAAAACGTTTAATGGCTAAAGCTAAAAAGATAACTTCTAATGACTCTCAAGTAGCTTTATGTGCATCTGTTGTTTTTCCTAATAATTCTTCTTCTAACGTGGAATGGATAATGGATTCTAGTGCATCAAAACATATGACCGGTGATGCTTCTTTATTTACTTCCTTTAACAATCGTAAACACATATCTCAGCAAGTTTCTATAGGTGATGGTAAACAACTTTCCGTAATTGGTTCCGGTAATGTTAATGTTACTAATGGTCAATTGAAAGATGTTTTTCATGTTGAACACATGCCCATTAACTTACTTTCTATTTATCATGCTTCTCAAAAAGGGTTTAAATTTGAAGCATGGCTTGACAAATATGTTCTTAAAGATATCAATCAAAATTTCAAAGTAGTTTCTTCTGGTCATGTTGATCATATTGTTGGTCTATATAAATTTGTTGGTTTTAACTCAACTAAAAGACAACCTTTTTATTCCTATGTTTCCCATGCTGATGAACAAGTAAATTATGGCATGAAAGATTAGGTCATTTGAATTATGGTAAAATGCAATTGTTAACTAAAATGGTACATGGCTTGCCTCATATTTCTTCTACTAACGGTGTTTATGAAGGTGGTGTTCTTGGTAAACATCATAGAGAAATGTTTGAGAAAGGTAAAGCTTAGCATGCTAAAGAACCTTTGCAATTAATTCATAGTGACATTTGTTGTCCTCTTGAAGTTCCATCTTTATCTCGTACCGTCTATTTTCTTACTTTTATTGATGACTTTAGTAGAAAATCATGGGTTTATTTCTTGAAAAATAAAAGTGACGTTTTTTCAATATTTCAAATTTTTAAATCTTTGGTTGAAAATGAGTCTAGTAAGAAGATTAAGACTTTAAGATCATATAATGGGGGGGAATTTGTTAAAAATGAATTTGAAGCATTTTTATTCAAACATGGTATTCAACACCAAAAGATTGTACCTTACACACCTCAACAAAATGGTGTTGCTGAAAGAAAAAACAAAACTTTAGTTGAAATGGCTAGATGTATGCTTTATTCTAAAGGATTACGTAAAAAAAATTGGACTGAAGCTGTAAGTTGTGCAAACTTTATTTTAAATCAAGTTCCTACAAAAGTCGTTAAGCATGTTACCCCCGAGGAAAAATGGAATGGTTGAAAACCTTATATTAGTAACTTTAAGGTGTTTGGTTGTGAATGTTGGGCATATTCCTGACGATAAACGGAAAAAGTTAGATCCCAAGTCTCACAAATGTATATTCATTGGTTATTCTAAGGATTCTAGGGCTTACAGGTTATTTGATACCTCTACTCAGAGTGTTATGCCATGTCCCTCCCTTGAAGGGACATTGAAAGTGTTGACCTTGTCAAGTGTCCAAGGGTTAAACATTTAATTAGTTAATCATCCCTAGGAATTTTTATTATTTAAAACTATGGAGGCATGTAATTTCTAAATTCATGTTATTTGTAATTAGTTAAGTATTATGAAAAAAATTAATGGTGGAAATGAGTTGTCAAGGAAGGAGGGTGCATTAGGAAACTTGCCTTGGATGGAAAAATGGAAACAATGCAAAAGAAGGAAAAAGAAACATGTCATAGAAAAGATAGAAACTATCCAAATTAGTTTCTAATTTGGTGCAAGGATGAAAAGCAAGGAAAGATTACCTTATGCACAAACTTGCTAATTACTCAAGGAAGGAGCAGTTTCTATTTTGGGATGAAGGATACAAACATGGAAACATTTACTAAGTTTCATACTTGCTATTTTTCTCAAGAAGGTCGAATTTCCACTTTGGGTTAAGTTAAACAAAGAAGGAAACATCATTTGCAAACCAAAATTGTTAATCCCATCAAAGAGGGCCACTCATGGTTTAGGAACAAGATTGGCAAGTGGGTTACTTGTTCAATGGGTGAAGGACTTGCTCAACAAGTCAACCAAGGTCTAATTAAGGGAATTTCCAACTCCATTATTTAGTTTGGTTGTTTATTTTATTGTTGAATGCTTATGTGAGCATTACTTCTAAGTGTTGTGCCTCAGACTACTGGGAGATGAGCCCCAGCCTTCCAATCCCCTCTCCTTCCATCCCCTTTTCTTCCATTGAAGGTGTGGAGCACTGTATTTCAGGAATTGAAGGATTTACAGAGTTATTTGTAGCCTCCATCAAGTTCAGGTCCATATCCAGTGAAGCCCAAGCTTCACTTATGCTCACAGCCCTTGCTAGTCATGATCCGGGCCTCTTGCCCCTTGTTTTTGGAGCATCCTTGTAATGGTTAGTCAATGATGTAATTTATGTTCTGTAGGGTCATAATATTCTATAAATTACATGTATCAAGTCGAAACATCTCTGTCCATAAAGATTCTTTTCTTCAGTTTTGCCTAAAAGGCCTATTTTAGCAATGTATGCGGGAAATTGAATAAAAATGAGTGCTATAAGGAATATGTCAGGTTGGGGAAGTGATTGAAGGGATTTTACATATTAAATGAACTGATATTTACCCTTTTTATAGTTCTCATGTTTTACAGAAATGCATTTGAGATTATTTAACTGTTTGTTTTAGACCCTAGCCAGATTACTAGCTTTTAATAACTAGTTTTGGTAAAATTGATGTAAAACCATTTCTGTTCACTCAATCTGAGCTCTGTTAGTTCCTTTGGGTCACTAACAGACCCACCTTCCCATATAAAACTCTAGAACCATTTTTATTTTGGTATGTACCATGTTTTTGTATCCTCCTCTGCGCAGGGTTCTCCTTGGCCAAAACTGCCAAAAATTCCCAAATTCACCCAAAACTTCTTAGAACTTTCCAGAACATTAGTAAACTATATAAATCCTTTAGTTATGTTATATTAATTCTGGAACAAACCTCTGCAAGTTCCCAGAATCCCCTGGTTGAAACAGACCGAACTACTCTCCTTAGTTTCACGGTTTGGCCGCCCAGAAGCGTGGTAGTAGGTTTCCGCAGTGTGGAATCTGAAACCTAAATGGAACCATATATAAATGTGTTAGGGGAGAGGAAATTCCATGTCTGACATCTCTTTGTTTTCTTTCCACTGCTCACTCCTTTTGCCTACAAATTTCCTAGAAGAAACCCCTTATTTGCTCAGTCTGAGAAGTCATTGTGTAAATTAATTCAAGTTCAAAAATTTTAATATAATTTACAGAATTGAAGAGTGTCTAGGTCTGTACACCAGACTTGGGACATCACAGTGGTATTAGAGCTCTTTCCTTGGATCATCCTATGGAAAGAAATCTGTTACTGAAGAAATTTGCAGCCATGTCATACTGTGAGGATGACTATGATGAGCAGTATGAAGAATACTGCAGAAGATATGAAGAAGAATAAATCCTCTATGTTGATGGAGGCATAATAAAAATGAATATGATGAATACTATTGGACATCAAATGGGGAAGATATCAGATCTGATTCTCCAATGGTTAAGAAAAACTTGGCAGAGATCATTGAAACATGTGAGAACATGACTCACTACTACGAGGACTATCTAGCTTTGGGTAGGAATATTTGTGCAAACCTTTATTTTGGAGATTATATTTATTTCAAGTATGGATTCTGGCCCAAGCATGATTATGAGCATTCTTTCAAGATCAGCAATCCATCCAAAGAGGAACCAAGTTGTTCCACTTCTCTGAAAAAAGAAGAAGAAGAAGGAACCAAAGGTGAAGATTCCTCAAATCCATCTACATATTCAAGATTTAAGAGTTTGTTTGGTTTTTCTTCAAACAGAGATTCTGAATATTATGACATGAGTACCCCTAAATATGAAAAAGTCTCAAGTTTCTTGGAGGAGAATAGAAATGAGGAAGAGGAAGATATCCATGAAGTGAAGTGCAAATCACCACAATGTGGTTGCATAAGAGAAGAAGTTGAAGAGGAATGCACTTCAAGTTTCTTGGTGGGTGATCTCTGGATCATTGCTCGAGGTTTTGGCTCATGTATGGGTGATGAGACATCTTTTGGATTATATCCAAAAGAGGTACACAAATAAGATTTACAATCACCTTCCGAGCCACATAATGAAGATGAAAACAAGGCCACACCGCTTGGGTGTGAAGTAGAAATTTTGGTGGAAGAGCAGGCCACCATAGTATCCATACAGGAAGATGGTAATGTTAAGAACATGGATAATAAAAGTTATGATTTTTGCATCAGACATGTACACCTGCAACCATCTCATCCATGTAAATATAAAAAGTCTTCACTTGCATCTAAGGACTGCAAAAGGAAGGCCGCTTGCGAGGGAGATAAATTCACTCCCAGTTTCCCTGTTGGTGATCACACAATCAGTGAAAAGAAGGGTGATATTGTCAATGGTGATAATATGGTGAAGGAATATTTTGCATCAGATCCAAAAGAACAAGAAATATCAGATCTGAATTCATCATTTGAATTGCCTAATGAAGTGGAAGGCAGGCCCCCACCAGCTAGATGTGAACTATGAAATTTAAAGGAGAAAAATCTGATGCAAAAGGACGGACATAGTTCAGAATGTTGGACTCTCTTTCAGAATGATGAAGCTGAAATTCCAAGGCATAAGATGCTTTCTAATTTTTATACAGATCACATGTCATTCCAGCATTCAGAGATACCCTCCACTTCACATTATGGAAGTGAGTGTGCAGAAAATTCAAAGGTTGGCCTATACGTTGAGGATGAGCTTTATGTGGTGGATTCATGCCACAAGAAAAATGGGCATATATGTCAGCTATTAGGAGAAGAAACCTTGATGGAGGATATTCTTGGTGAGCCACATCATTTGAGTGGGTCACTAAAGGAGGATAGAAAGAATCTTAGGGAAGCCATGAAAAACTTTGTTGACATCAATGCCTTGGTGGCAAGATGTTGTTGGCGAGCATCTGGTGGAGATATGGAAGGAGAAGCCTTTCTGGAGGAGTGCATAGCACTGAAAGAAGGAATGGCCAAGATTAAGGAGAGATATTTGAACTTAATATCTGATAGAGAATATCTCCTCATGGTGGCTGAAATCTACCATAGTGCACTCAAGAAGGAAGAAGAAAAATCAGAAAATATCACTAATAAGTTGGAGATCACCAGTAACTTATTGAAGAGCACACAAAGATCCCTTCAAGATTCAAAGTTACAAATATTTCAACTTCAGAAGGAGTTGAAAGTGTCACACCTTTCATGCTGCATGGAAGGAAGTGTTTTGGGTATAATAAAGGAACCTCATGTGGAGGACAGCCATGAGGGAGGAGCAGATTTGCAGGTGCTTGTGAAAATCTATGAGGAAGAAAATATGGGCCAAGCACTCATTGAGATTGAGAGGAAGGATGAAGTGTTCTTATCCTTCAGAAATATGGCTGATCACATTCAATATGGATTGGCAAATAAAATTCCTTGTTCATCCATTGATTGGATAGATAGAGGCACCTTGGGAATGAAGACCTTGGGAGGTAAAGAATTGTATTTCTGCAATATATTTTTTGTTGTGACTAACATTATATTGACATGTGAACAGAAACAAAGACTTATTTTGCAGCTATTAGATACCTCCCATACACATGCACATGAGGTGCATTCTGATTTGCATGTTATTGAGGAGTTTGAGGTCAAGCAACATGAAGACCAAGCACTTGCATGGTTCCTAAGAGATTATGAGTTTCCTCTAGGAAAATGTTGTACAATTTTGGAGGAGGAACATGATCACACTGTCACTGAGAAAACTAATGGAGGAAGTTGTGGATCCATTATCTTGATGGATGAGCATTGTAGGGATTTGGCTCACAATTCTTCACCTCACACTTCTATTTCAGCCACATCATGTGGGGATGAAAATTGGGTGAAAGGATTTTTCTGTTGATGCCACAAAAGGAGAATGATACTTCCACTCTCCAGTTGAGGGATTGATGGTCAATCCATGTGGTTTGACAAGTGCACTAGTAGTGGTTGAATTATTCCCACCTGAATCATTTAGCATGAAAGTTTGGCAATCCATTGATTAGGTGGCTAGACACATGATTGAGATGTGTGCACTGGAGGGAAAACATCTTTCTTGCATCAATGGAGAGACATTGGACACATCGGAGAAATTGTATGAGCAATGGCATGAGCATGTATGGATTATATATGATGCTTTCAGTATACATGGAGGGCCATGGGATAACCTCCTGTGTATTTATAAAAACAGTGACATGAGTTTCAGTACTAGCTTGCACATGGATTTTCATACTTTAGAGAGGCTCAATATGATTTGGTCCCACATTAAGAAGTTCCATGCTTGGTGGGAGAGTCTCAAAGATATCCAGTTTGGAATGGGAAGTGATCAATTGTCAGTTTGGTGGTATGATTTTCACATCCTCATTTTCATCTTCTACGATGATAGAATTTTGTTGTTGTTACTGATGTTTGGAAGGGAGAAAATAATACCATGGGACCTTAGAATTATTTGGAATGAAATATTTCCAAAAGGGGCAGAAAAAATTGGATCCTTGCAGAGCAGGAAATGGGATCCAGGCATTCTACTTAGTTACCTTAATTGGTTTCACAATTTTATTGAAAGAAGTGGTCATTGCAGAAATGACTATAATCATAGTGGTGGAAGAGAAGCATGGAGGACAAATTTTGCAGCACTCTGGAGTGCTTATGCTTGACGACAAGCAGACTTGGGAGGGGAGGACTGTCATGTCCCTCCCTTGAAGGGACATTGAAAGTGTTGACCTTGTCAAGTGTCCAAGGGTTAAACATTTAATTAGTTAATCATCCCTAGGAATTTTTATTATTTAAAACTATGGAGGCATGTAATTTCTAAATTCATGTTATTTGTAATTAGTTAAGTATTATGAAAAAAATTAATGGTGGAAATGAGTTGTCAAGGAAGGAGGGTGCATTAGGAAACTTGCCTTGGATAGGAAAATGGAAACAATGCAAAAGAAGGAAAAAGAAACATGTCATAGAAAAGATAGAAACTATCCAAATTAGTTTCTAATTTGGTGCAAGGATGAAAAGCAAGGAAAGATTACCTTATGCACAAACTTGCTAATTACTCAAGGAAGGAGCAGTTTCTATTTTCGGATGAAGGATACAAACATGGAAACATTTACTAAGCTTCATACTTGTTATTTTTCTCAAGAAGGTCAAATTTCCACTTTGGGTTAAGTTATACAAATAAGGAAACATCATTTGCTAACCAAAATTGTTAATCCCATCAAGGAGGGCCACTCATGGTTTAGGAACAAGATTGGCAAGTGGGTTACTTGTTCAACGGGTGAAGGACTTGCTCCAAAAGTCACCCAAGGTCTACTTAAGGGAATTTCCAACTCCATTATTCAGTTTGGTTGTTGATTTTATTGTTGAATGCTTATGTGAGCATTACTTCTGAGTGTTGTGCCTCAGACTACTGGAACATGAGCCCCAGCCTTCCATTCCCCTCTCCTTCCATCCCATTTTCTTCCATTGCAGGTGTGGAGCACTAGATTGTAGGAATTGAAGGACTTACAGAGTTATTTTCAGCCTCCATCAAGTTTAGTTCCATATCCAGTGAATCCCGAGCTTCACTTATGCTCACAGCCCTTGCTAGTCATGATCCAGGCCTCCTGCCCCTTGTTTTTGGAGCAACCTTGTAATGGTCAGTCAATGATGTAATTTATGTTCTGTAGGGTCATAATATTCTGTAAATTAAATGTATCAGGTCGAAACATCTCTCTCCATAAAGAGTCTTTTCTTCAATTTTGCCTAAAAGGCCTATTTTAGTAATGTATGGGGGAAATTGAATAAAAATGAGTGCTATAAGGAATATGTCAGGTTGGGGAAGTGATTGAAGGGATTTTACATATTAAATGAACTGATATTTACCCATTTTATAGTTCTCATGTTTTACAGAAATGCATTTGAGATGATTTAACTATTTGTTTTAGACCCTAGCCAGATTACTAGCTTTTAATAACTAGTTTTGGTAAAATTGATGTAAAACCATTTCTGTTCACTCAATATGAGCTCTGTCAGTTCCTTTGGGTCACTTATAGACCCACCTTCCCATATAAAACTCCAAAACCATTTTTATTTTGGGTTGTACCATGTTTTTGTATCCTCCTCTGCGCAGGGTTCTCCTTGGCCAAAACTGCCAAAAATTCCCAAATTCACCCAAAAATTCTTAGAAATTTCCAGAACATCAGTAAACTATATAAATATTTTTATTTATGTTATATTAATTCTCGAACAAACCTCTGCAAGTTCCCAGAAGCCCCTGGTTGAAACAGACCAAACTACTCTCCTTAGTTTCACAGTTTGGCCGCCCAGAAGCGTGGTAGTAGGTTTCCACAGTGCGGACTCTGAACCCTAAATGGAACCAGATCTAAATGTGTTAGGGGAGAGGAAATTCCATGTCTGACATATCTTTTTTTTCTGTCCACTGCTCACTCCTTTTGCCTACAAATTTCCCAGAATAAACCCCTTATTTGCTCAGTCTGAGAAGTCATTGTGTAAATTAATTCAAGTTCAGAAATTTTAATATAATTTATAGAATTGAAGAGTGTCTAGGTCTGTACACCAGACTTGGGACATCACATGTTATCATCCGAAGGGATTTTCACTTTGCTGAAGTATCTTCACCACCTGAGTCTGTCGAACCTCATGTTACACTAAATATCCTATTGTCTCATGTTACTCCTATCTCGGTTTCTTCTTCCAGTTATGTGCATGTTGTTGATCCTAGTTCACCCTATTCTTCAAGTATTCCACCTGAATGTATTGAAGCTAAAGAAACTTATGTTTCCTCTAACCTTCCTGTTTGGACCCAAAAAACTCTTGAATCTGTAGGTAGTGAGGTCGGTAACCCTTCCGACCCTCATAGAACTAGATCTAAATTTGCCCTTATGACCAAAGTTTTGGCCACAGATGACCATACCTCTTATGCTCAAGCTCAAGGTAAACCTTAATGGGAACAAATTATGACTGCTAAGTATGAGTCTCATAGGAAGAACAAGACTCGGTCTCTTGTTCTTCTTCCTGTTTGTAAGAATTTAGTTGGTTGTAAATGGGTTTATAAAACTAAGTTCACTGTAGAAGGACAGATTGAAAAGTATAAAGCTAGGTTAGTTGCAAAAGGTTTTAATCAACTTGAAGGTATAGATTATAATGAAATTTGTGCTCCTGTTGCTAAAATGAATACAATAAGAACCATTTTATCTATTGCTTCATCTTATAAATGGGAAATACACCAAATGGATGTTAAAAGTGATTTTTTAAATGGTGATCTTAATGAAGAAATTTATATGCAAAAGCCTCCTGGTTTTATTAATCCTGAATCATCAAATTTAGTATGTAAATTACACAAGTCTTTATATGGTCTCAAACAAGCACCTAGGGCTTGGTATGATAAAATTGATGCATACTTTTTGAAGAATGGTTTTAAGCGTTGTATATATGATCCAAATCGGTATGTTCAAAACTTTGGTACTAATATTCTCATTTTTGTTTTATATGTAGATGATCTAATCATCACAAGAAGCCAGCTTATATTAATTCAAAATCTAAAAAGTGATCTTCAAAAGCAGTTTGAAATGACTAACCTTGGTTTATTGCATTATTTCTTGGGTCTTCAAATCTCGCATATGGAAGATGGTATGTTTCTCTCTCAGCCGAAGTATGCTATAAACCTGTTGGCTCATTTCCATATGAGTGATTTTAAATCTGTTCCTACGTCATTTTAGTTTGGTGTAAAGTTAACCGTTGAGTGTACCACACCGCTTGTTGATGCTACTCTTTATTGTCATCTTCTAGGAAGTTTGATATATTTAACTCGCAGCTGACCAGATCTCTCTTTTTCTGTCAGTTTGGTTTCTCAGTTCATGCAGCAACCTCATGAAATTCATTGGCAAGAAGCCAATAGGATTCTGAGATATTTACAGGGGACATTACACTATGGTGTTTTTTACTCGAGCAGAACTACAGTTTCACTCTCTGGTTACACAGATTCTGATTGGGCAGGTGACAGTTCTGATCGACGGTCCACTACAGGTTATGTATTTCAACTTGGTTCAGGTCTGATTTCTTGGTCGAGTAAGAAGGTGAAGACTCTTTCTTTATCTTCATGTGAAGCAGAACATAGAGCAGCCAAAGAAGTAGCTAAAGAAGCAGTTTGGTTACAGCATGTTCTTACAGAGCTTGGTCTGGCTCCGAAATCGTCCACTGCGTTGAAATGTGACAATTAGGATGCAATCCAGCTTGCTTATAATCCAGTATATCACTCCAAGACAAAGCATCTTGACCTTGACACTCATTACATTCATGGACTTGTGGCAAATGATATTCTTTCTCTTTAGTATTGTCCTATCGAGCAGCAGGCAGTAGATATCTTCTTTAAATCCTTCACCGAGGTGAAGTTTGTGCATCTTCGTTCCTTGCTTGGAATGTAGGAAGTTGTCATCAAGGGGGAGCAGTAATGACTCCTTCCTTCCTTAGTGTTAGTTTGGGCCCTTCTCCAAGCCATTATTAAGGGGGAGTGTTGGAATATATTATATTCCTTGGAAGGTAATAATGTCTTTGTATTATGTCAGAAGTTGTCTACAATCTTATGTAAAAGAGTAATGCATTTAACCATAGTTATATGGTGTTGTATTTACTTGTGTAGAGTATTTTTCCATGGTATTGTATTAAGAGATGTTATTTTGAAGAATTATATTATCCCACATGCAATATGTGAGAGTAATTCGTCCTCATCTCTTAGTATATAATAGGGTCAAGTGAGTCTCTACATATCATGTATTTCTTGATGTAGTAGTGGTACTATTGTGACACTGTTGTACACCATCTATATTCTTTGGGGTATTTGTGCTTTTTCTCTCTTGTAAGATTGGAGAAGACATTCTGGAGATAATAGAAGACTACCTTCCTGTGGATGTAACCCATTAGGGTGAACCACGTCTATCAGTGTTCTCTTGTCCTTTTCTTTCCCTGTTCTTATATTTTATGATATGTTGTTGGTTTCTTAGATATGTTAACTAGTTTAGCTTGACTCTATTATTCTAACACTGAGCAGGTGGTTCATTTAATTGCAAAGATGTCCCAAATACCTAGGCAAGCTTATATAAACCATCGAATGAGCAGGAGGCTCACTACATTCTATTCAAAGTGATTAGAGCCTTGTGAATTTGCTGAAAACTGAAAAGTTAGGCACACAAGAGGAATTCGATGAGGGGATAGCTAAAGTGAATTACTGAGAGTTAAGTCTGCAAGTGAGTTTTCTAAGTTACATAGAATACTGTATAGACTCCTACACAGCATCTTCGTCCTGGTGGTTCAGTGAACAGGCTCGGGGATCCTAAAGAAAGTGATATTGGCTGATTTCACAAGACGGTTGGGAGGAACGGTCTTCTTTGGGTGTTTGTCCCCTTCAACAGTTAGTAGGATCTAAGTTGTTTTTCTTATGAATCTAGGTTCATTTTATGTTTAATCTGTAGAAATTTATAGATGATAAAATTTTCAAAGCTGTTATCTGTTCGCTGAAATTAAGTAGGGTAATAATCTATTTTTCTATTTGACCATAGATTTGTCAATATTACTGTATACATAGGGTTTCCTAGTAAAATTAGTAGTTACTGTATTTAAAATAGTATAATATCTCGGTATATAAATATTTTTTTTTCATGGTGTACTTAGATAAATAGTAATTAATATTTCTTAGTTCTATATTAAAAACCTTACAGTTAAATTCAAGGTTTAAATCAGAAGATATCTTCGTTTAATTTAAACTGTAAATCCTTTACATTTGCAGCCTAAACCTTTCTTTTTGGAATCAGTAGTTTCACAAGATCTTTGTTTTATTAATATCAGTATATGTTAGCTGAAAGGCTTAACATTTTCAAAAATAAACTAGGGTTTTAGAATTGTATAAACTAATACACAGTAAACGTAATTACTTAAAACCCACAATAATGGAAAAATAGCACGCAAGTTTTAATAAAACATTTATAGTTTCTTATAGTTTCCAATTAAAAGAAGTATACAACATGTTACAAGATTGAATCCTGTAAGGCTTTTCATTTCCTCATTATTTATAAAACTACTAAACACATACAACAAAGCTTTTATAGCTGGATAAAGCTTAGTATTAATAGGGAATGTTATTAAATGCTTCACGCACTAGCTAACCAAGATATCTTGATTTCTTATGCACACATCTTAAAATAATAAAAGTGTAAAATCAATTTAGACAGGACGTAGCCATGTTTTCGAATAATAGTAACAAATATAATATTCCTTTTTCAATGCATATCATTTTTTGTGAAATAAATGTTAGTATAGTATTACAGATGTATTCTTTGACATTTAAAAGACGCAAATTTAAGAACTAAACAGGTCTAAAGTTCAAAAACTGTGAGGGTAATCTTCTTCACGGAAATTTTGTAAATCAAAACAACAATAATCTCACCACAAAGACCGAGTTGTAACGATTATGGAAAACCTTTTTGCATTTCCTACCATTATACTTTTTAGAAACACAGTCATAGTTTATGAATCAAAACTAGCTCTAAAAAAATTCACACAGCAGCTAAGCAAAGTGCTTATAGTTTAAAACTTGACGGAGCAACACTACAGAACAATGATTTTGGAAATGCAGTGGCCTCACGGCCTCTAATTATATAAACTAGAACTTAGAGTAAAAACCCTCAAAGAAATTTTATACAACAATCAAATCTAAAATTTCCAAGTATAGAGTGATAGTCGAAAAATAGAAACGATGCTTAGCATAAGCGCTTATAAATTACAGGGTAATACTAATGTATCAAAACCATGGTAACATAACAAATTGAATAACAAGTATTTTAACCAAGAAAATCCATCACCAGATAGAACCGAGAGATATCAAGTTCAAAACAGGTGAACAAAAAAAGAGTTGTAAAGAAATTGAAGAATAATGACTTGATACATTTTCCACGAAGGCTCACAACCTGTTACAAGTTTTTTAGAGGTCTTAAAACTTTAAACATTGTGATAAATCCCTAAATCTTTCAAAACTAAAAAGACTTCATAACTCTGTTAAACAATAGGCGTTTACCCCAAAACGAAGGACTGAGAAAAAACCATAACCACCATCAACCAAAGATGAGAATTGGATGTGTTTTCTAGAGAAGACATTTCCCACTCATAGTTTGTTGTTCCATCCTTATCCACATTGTTGATACCGTTAAGGTTTAAAGCTTAAGGTCTTACCAGGACCCTCAAGCACCTCTTTCGAACCCAACTCATCCAACCCATGCTTTTCTCGTTGGAAACTCTCTTCCAGTTAAACAAAACAAAGCTTAAATCAATATTTTATTTATATTACAATGTTAAAAAAACAACAAAGAAAAATGCATTATGCATCTTACCTCAACGTGGGAGCTAAAGCGTTGTAACTGGTGAACAATTGTCACAACAAAGACGACGACCGTGGCTAAAACCACCATCGCATTTTAAGTTCCAATTCGAGGTTTGAATAGAAACATGGAGGTCATGGTAGAGAAGAACTGAAACACCTTCGACTCCTCTCATCGGAGAGCCTTGTTGAAAAGACCGAAAAACCCTTGACCTTTCGAAGGGTTAAACCCTTGTCATTTTCACAGCTAGAAAGCACTTAGCACAGGAGCGCGTGTACGATGGGTTTTCCACATGGATATTTTGCAGCCTTACCTTTTCTCTATAGTTGTTTACAATTCCCTTTAGCATTCAATCCATAGGATAAGCTATGGAAAATTTTAGGGTTGAGCTTCATAACTATATGTTTTAATAAGAATTGTACATGGAAATAAATAAAAAGGGGGCACTTTGTTTAGTTTAATTTTTTTTTATCAAACCCTTAGACTGGTTAGGGTCCTTTAGTGTTCATAACTAGGGATCTTTGAATACCAAGGCACGATTCGTTAGGGATCTTTGAATACCAAAATTTCATTAAAATTTAAAATTTTTCATGTAACATAAAATGTTCAAAGATGTCACTGCCTAAGAACCAATAACTGCTAGTGGTTACTCAAACAGTAGTAACTAGAATAGAGCATTGTAATTATTTAGTTCTATATAATTTTTTTATTTATCTTTGAAGTACTAAGTTATGGATGTTAAATTCAGCAGTTTATGTTTTTTAAAAGGACAGGGAAGAAAACTACATCTAGAGCTGATACTATATGTGTTTTTACTGTCTTCTGACAAGTAGGAGAGACCTTAGTTGAGATCGGGGCTTACTTAGCTTACAGCTAACGCAGTGAAGTGATGCTTATGTTACAGGTTCCATACAGATAAGTAGTTTTGCTCGCATAGGATAAAATGCTAGTTAAATTGTTTGTTTTGCAGCTTGATCCTGTAAGAGGTATTGTTGATATTTTATTGATAGAAACCTGCATAATTGTTTCTAAAACACTATTGTAATAGAATGGGTTTAGTTCAGTTATGCTTACTGCCATAGTCTTTGTTCAATTAACCTTTCTCTTTGTGTTTTCAGTTATAGACTTGTATTTCATTTTAGATGGTGCATCTTATGGGCAGATCTACTTCTGCCATTAAGAGCACAGTAACCTAAGAAGTCTAAAAACTAAAAGATATGTTAAACATACTTGCAACCAAAACTGCATATCTATCGTTAGTGTTTGGTATAAGGCATTGTTTATATTTATTTGAGTTCTTTCCAAACTTTAATCATTCTATGTTAATGATTCTCCTTAATCAAGTATTTGTATTTAATTTTCTTGCATATGAAATCTCGTTTTATATGAGTTTTCGCTTGCAATGCATATATTGTAAATTTTAAAACCATGATTAGACTAAATCATAGCTTAAATGTCTCTATGGTTAAGTATTTCTATAAAAATTTGGTTCATCCTCCATTGTTTGTATCCTTCTAATTCAATAGTTAACATAATTTAAAATGAGGAAACATAGATATGCAAAAGTTTTAAGTTTATAGTTATGTATAAAAACCCTAGTGTATAAGAATTTCATCTCAAACACAAAGTATTTGGTTTATGTAAACAAGAAAACAAAAACGAGGATAATGATGCTAAGCAATGATATCATAAGGTTTTGACTTTTAAACAAATGATTTGTGCAGGTTTAAACAAGACTTTTGAACTATAGCATGAAACCCATAATTTGCAAATAACTTTGGTGGACACATGGTTGGTGTTCAAATGATTAGGTTTTGTTGACCTCATGTTGCCATATAAACTTGTTCCAAACCCTAAAAATTTGCTTTGTTTTTAGTCTCTACTGTGGAGTGGTCGAGCTACAGGATCGTGGCTGCCAGGCTTGTTGTCAATCCTCCATTGTTTGCACATAGGCCTTCCATAAGCCATATGGAGCTCCTCTGCAAGCTTGTCCCTCAAGTTCTGGTGCAGTAGCAAGTGAGCATGGTACTTTTTGTTGTTGTAAGGTGATTTTGACTGTCGAAAGGAGTGTTGATGGTTTATTTGTCTTCACCGTCGTTTTTACTATGCGATTTTGGTACTCTGTGAGTGCTTTTATCCATAACCAGTGTGTAGAGAGTCGTTTAGTAGAGTGAGCTAGGTTCTTTTTTGTTGCTTGTTTCCTATCGTGGGTTTGGCCCTCACCTCGTCGTGGCTTGGGACTTCTCAGTTGAACACTGCTCGTGCATTTCTTTTGAAAGTTCTCTATGAAGGTGGTAAGGGTTAGCTCACACCTTCAAAACAGCCGCGCAACTCTCCAGGGTAAGTAAAGAATTTATTTGCTTTTCAAGCCTTAATGGATGTTTTGTAGAGAAATAAAATTGGGGCTTCCATAGTCGTGACTTAATGAATTAATTTTTGATCTGTTTCGACCATGGTTGAATTAGAGTGATGTTGTTTAGTACTGGTTTAAAACTGTGACTTTTATTTGAACAGACCATTGGGTCATTACGTGAGGATTTGTTTAGGGTTTAAAAATCCCTAATGGATGTTCTTGCGGAACTTCCTTTTAAAAGAGCTTTCGTAGCAGAAACAGATGTTTTGTTTAAGTGATCTCTGTTTTGTATTTAAAATACTTTTATTCAGGATTTTAATCCTTTACTGGTGATGTAAAAGGCTGTAAGCTGAGACTAAGTCTATTCAGTTTTGTTTTTGTTATTAAAAGAATTATTAAAGCTTAAAATTGAATTAACAGTATCTCTGTTAGGATAATATTTATATATTGTGTTCATTTTATCTATTTTGATTGTTATTTCCTTTCGATGGTTTAGGGTTAAGTAGTTTATTAATTAATTTTGTTTTCTCTTCAAAAGAATTATAAATTGAGAACTTATGACAATGGAATACTTCGATAGTAGCATAGTTATTAATTCATAAATGAATTCTGGAAATAGAATAGAGAAACGATATTATTGAATAAATTTACCTCTCTTATGTACCTTTTGGATTATACTACTAGATTTTGATATTTATAAATTGTGATTTTATTTTGTTATACAAGAACGGTTCTTTTACAAACCCTAATTCTTCTTTAAAGTTTACAAAGCTAGTATTTCATTTTAGTTAACCCTAGTTTACATTTTTCACATAGGTGAATTAACTGGGTAAATGTTTAACCTAGTTTACTGTTTTGCTAAGTAAACTTAATATAGATAATTTACTGTTTCTATATTATCTATTTAGGATTACATATTAGGTTTTATAGTATATAATTTCTTTTTTAGTTTTACTGTATAAAATGTTACACAGACTAGTGTGTAATACTTAGGCTATTGCCTCTGTCTCTATTTACTTTGTTTAAATATTTTAAGTAAATAATATAAATTACAAAATAATACCTATAAACAATTTATACAAAAATCCTCTAGAAAATAACCATTTGCATCTTGCATACATATTTTATTGAATCCATTGTTTGAAAATAAACTAACCTACTATACTAGAGTACTACCTTGCAAAAGGTGTGGAAAAATATAGTTTAGGTATTTTATTTATATATATCAATTAACTCAACAATTTCACTACTCATTTACCCTAATCTAGCTAGTTACTAACTTTCACAGCATATACATTTCTCTTATCTATACCTAACAAAAATAAAACAGAAACATACTATATCACTGGTAAATCTTAAACTTTTCAGATACAGTAAATAATTAAATGACTCTACTAAGCAAGTAAAACCTGGAAGTATAGATGAGGTGGCAACAGCTTAAAGAACCTATTCCTCCCAACCAACTCCTGGAGAAGAGATGGACTGCAATTCTCAGGGCCCCCGAGCTTGTCTCCTAGTCCACCTGGTAGAAGTACTGGGTGAGAGATGTAGTACATAAATCCTCTGCAACTCCACTAAGTGTTCAGTAGTAACTTAGTTCTGCTTACAGCAGTATGAACTCAGCTTAGAATAGCTGCACTAGTTCAGGTCTTCTGCACTTTTCCACTCAAATTTACTTCAGCTAGTCCCCTCCATCGAATTCTCTTGTGCACTTCATTCACTCAAAGTGATCACAAATCTGGAATGAGCAGACTCGGCTGTCTTCAATGGGAAGTTTTATTAGCATGCCTAGGTCTTTTGGGTCAGTTTTTACTTAATGAGCCACCTGCTCTTGTTCCACTTTCTTGGGGAATCATGACCACAAAAATAGGGAAGTTGCCACCTGCAACAGCTAGAAGTAGTTTGAGGATGTTGCCACATGTCAATCTGCTCTCAACCCAGCTTCCTCCACCAAGTGACCAGTAAAACACTCATTTAACAGCTTCCCTAAGCTATTGTCTCATCTTTCATTTATTTACTAATAAAATATTCTAAAATTACATTAAATTATCCTTGACCCCACTTGGTCATTAATTACAAACTTTACATAAAATGTAACATAATGTCTCTTAAAACATAAAAGTGTTTTGAAAATTGGGGCATGTGACAAAAAACCTGCATAAAAATGTTAAAGGCAATGCATTAGCCGAAGGGATAAGTAATACCTTTTCACCTCTTAACCAGGTCTTCAATCTAGAACAATAATCATAGTTTAAAGACTTTAAGTATGACGACAATATTTTCTTGCGCAACACAAACATGTATACGAAGCATAATACATGTCAAGGCAATCACATCTTGGAAAACTGAAAAGCAAGTAAGATAATTAGAGTACTTGTAAACTGTAATTTAGATCAAAACATTATGCATCTACCTTGCAATAATCTTTATTGAAATACTAAGATTTAAGTGTTTAGTAGATAAACTTATTGTTGGTCTTTCAATGACCTTATATGTTAAGACATTTTTTTAGTATGGGATTTTTTGTGATGTTTCAGAAATCATGTTAGTAATAGAGTGAAAAATGAGATAACTATCTCTTTTCATGCTTTGTTTTATAATTGATATTCGCCTCTTTTTATGAATAAAAAATGTGATCACATATTTATATTTAATAAAATATAATTAATTTTAAAGTAAAATAAACATTGTAAATAACGTTTTATCAAAATAATAATAATAGTAATTTATTAAAAAATTATTAATAAAAACTAATAATTTTTTATATTGGAAAAAACTCAAAAATAAATGTTGAACAACTATGTTTATAAAACTTTTTATTTTATTTAATGTGTAATCTTTATTGTTTTAAATCCTTTCATTGTTTAAAGTGGTTATTTTAAATTTCATAGTTGTTGAAAGTGATTTTTTTTTTAATTTTGTTGTTGATTTTTAAAAAGTAATGCACCAAACATGATTAGAAAATTTAAATTTCTCTAAGTTGGAGAATAACACTTTTTCTAAATCTCTTTCCTTCTTTGTTATAGATTCTACACTCTAGCACATGATCATGGAGTTCACAATTTCTTCATCAAATTCTTTCACCAGAAGCAATTCATTCAACTCATTCAAGTGAAGATAAATACATATTGAAGACATGTTGTTCAAATTTTGTGCCTTGTCCTTTCTTGAGGGAGGATGTTCCCCATGTTATTTTGCTTCTTTCCTCACCTTTCTGGACATGAATAATTATAGAGGGTGACCATAGCCTTGTTGTTGGGCCCTATACGCATCTAGATTTCTGATTATTTCAGATAACTCCATCATAAAGTCAGTCTTAAAAGGGGTTGTTGGGATGTTATAAACCCACTCCATCCATACTTAGGATAACAATATTTAATAATTATTGATTAATTTCCTACCTACTAGCCTAAATAGTTGGCATCCATTTGCATTTCTTGGTCAACACTTGCCATATATACCCCAGTAATGCCTTTGTCATGATTCTGGCTAGATCGTTCCTACTTTATTGACTGCCAGATTTAGTAACTGCGCCTTCCTACAAATTATGTCTTTATCATGCTTTATTCCACCTTTTCAATAGATAACGTAAAGCTAGTCAACTAGGAAACTGCTATCATTTTTTCCAACCCATCCTCCATGATTTTCTCTCTAGATTCCAGGATTAGCATGTCCTTCCATCACTCATGACAACTCACTCATGCTTTATCTAATTCATGAGGTCCTTGAGAGAGTTGGAAAGTGATTTATCCACCTATGGGGTTTTATCATATTTAGTAAGCCTGATTTATGAGCTAGCATGAGTTGTCTTCCACCAACTCGAATTTCCTTTATAAGGATGTATTGCTATTGTAATAATCAATCACCATTTATTGATCACTCCTTAATCTGTGCTCATTATTCTTCTTCTTCTCTCCTTATGTTGATTCTCTAAAATTCCCTGTGAGGTTAATTATGTGCTTAGATTCTTAGCTTGTTTATAGAATTCTTGCTATCATCAAAGGATTTATATTTCTGACATGTTATCAGAGCCTTGTAGTTAGAATTCTAATGCCTAGAAGAGATGTGATCAACTAGTAAAGGTATATTGTCTTATAATATTTCATTTCCCAACTACAAGTGTATCATATGTCATGTATTCATGGACCCATATACTCAACAATGTCCTCAATTTTAATGAATTTCTACTCCATCTTTATCCACACTTCTTCCAAGGATATTTTTTTATGAATTGAAGCCAGGATCTATTGAAAATATGTGGCTTTGGATTCACCATATTTTACTTGCATCTTGGGATAAGAGTTGTTGTTGCTCCCTTTCCAAATCCATTGTCCTCTACATCTACTGATCCAACCAACAAATGGTAGGTTGTCAAGCTTCGACTACTTTGACTACTTCGACAGGTTCGCCTCGACAGGTCCACCTCAACATACAGCATACCCACATGCCTTTTCAATATCGACGATTATCAAACATCGACAGAATGCCTTTGTCTTTCAGTCATCTGCTACAATTGAACTTCTGAACCGTTATAAATTCTTTTGTAACTAAACCTAACGGGTAGTCACCCAAGCGTCTCAACATCCTATATAAGCATGTACACTAATGTAATATACAACATTCTAAATCCTCCATCTTTCATGGAGAAGAAGTAATAAATTGGTTCGAATTCTTGCATATATTGTCTGCTCGTATACTTTTTGTCGACCTAAGTGTTTTCCTACTTCACTTGTTCTTTTTATATGCTTATGCCATAACAAAGCTCGACTCATTCAGTTGACTGTTGTCCCCAATGTGCACCTGGGCACGACCTAGATCATTGGTATCAGAGCAAGCTCTTGTAAAGAGCTTAAGTTACATAAGCACTTCAATCGAAGTTATTTAACTTATTCATGTTCAAACATACTCGCAAACTCAGCAACACAAGAAGACACTTCCTTCGACTTCAGAAAATATGGCCGAAGAAGCAAACAATAGACATGCAACTGACGAGACAGAACAACTCATATAAAAAGAACTGGTTCACCAGCAGACCGAAATGCTCACCTAGTTCAGCGAGATTCTCATGTGAGTCACTTCGAACTCCGGGGAATCCTCGATGCGACCTCACTCCAATAAAATCAGCCCCTTCAAAGTGCAAATGAATTTGGACATACCGAACCTTGAAGGTAATATTGACACGGAATCCGTCGACAATTGGGTACAACAATTGGAATATTACTACGCAGTGAACCAACTCTCCGAAGCGGAAAAGATCACCATTGCATCCTTTAAAAAGTCAACCTATGTACACTGCTGGTGGGAGAATCTATCGACAAATATGGAAAAAGAAGAGGACCCCATAGACACATGGGTAAAATTTATCGACTATGTCTGAAACGCGTTCTACCTGCCCAAGTATCTTGAACAACAACACAAGAAGTGGTGGCAACTAAGGAAATTGAAAGACCAGTCCATACAGAGTTACGCCGATGAGTTTTATCAACTTGTGGCTAGACTTGGCGTCCAAGAAGAAGAGAAATTGCTTGTCCTGAAGTACGCCAATGGTTTATCCCCATACATTTAGCAAGAGATGGAGTTTATGACTGTCAGTACGTTTGCATATGCATTTCAGTACGCCAGCAAGCTTGAAGCTAAACAAAAAGGAAAAACATGTTTCGCGAAAAAGATAACAGGTTGAACATCTGATAAGAAGTCACCATCCGACTAATATAAGTTCAAGAACCCTTCTCAGCCGACTCCACCAAAGCCCAATCATCAAAAGAAGAAATTCCAGAAAGACAAGAGGGATCGTAGCAAACAAGCTACTACCGGGAAATGGTGTGATTATCACAGTTCAGCATGGCATGATACGTCAGAATGCAAAGCTTGAAAGACATTTTTGGAAAAATTGTCGACATCCAACTTGTTCGATAAAACCCTGGTACAATCTGATCCAGATGCATCAACCTGCTTGGCTTCTACCTCGACCACTCTGATAGCCTCGACTATCGTCAATGAGGAGGAACGAGAGCGCCTATTCCATACACAGACATGGGTTTAGAAAAATCGATTACATATGATTATGGATAAGGGTAGCTACAAGAACTTCGTTTCTGAAGATATTATGAAGAAATTAGGTCTTGTCACCACTCCGCATCCTCAACCTTACAATATCGGTTGGATGAAGGATGGGCAGGAACTAAGGATCACCTGCCAATGTCGACTCGCCTACTTCATTAATCCTTTTGAAGATGAATTACTTTGTGACGTGGCACCACTTTCCGTAGCCGATGCCTTGTTCAAAAAACCTTGCCTATGGTATCGACACGGTACATATCAGTCACGGCCTCGGAAGGTGATCGTTAAAATATGAAATCAATGGTATGACATACCAGAGTGACAACCCACATAAATGGTTGCTATGATATCTTCCAAACAAACAAAAAAGATTATCAATCATGCTCAAAAGTTCGCATTAATCATGATAAAGCCTCAACATTCTAGGAAGACTGCAACAATGAGTAGACTCACCGACCATCCCAGCTCCCGACGATAAGAATAGATCGACCGCATTCTTGGAGAATACCATAGCATATTTCAAGCACCAAACGGAGTACTTGTGCATTGTCAGGTAAAAAACTCCATTGAAATTGTTCCTAGTTCTTCATTACCTAACGCATCTGCTTATAGAAGATCCATTCTAGAAAATGAAGAATTCGCAGGCAAATCCAGGATTTGATTGACAAGGGTCATATCCACCCCAGTTCCTCTCCTTGTGGAAGTCCAGTTGTCTTAGTTCCAAATAAAGATAGGACTTGGCGCATGTGCATCGACTATCGGGCTCTCAACAAAATTTCAGTAAAGAACCAATAGCCTCTTCCACGGATAGATGAACTCATCGACAGTCTGAAAGATGTTATGTTCTTTACGAAACTCAACCTCAAGTCAAGATACCACCAGATTCCAATCGAGTCCATCGATATATGTAAAACGGCTTTCAAGACCAAGAAAGGATTGTTTGAATGGTTAGTCATGCCTTTCGGCTTAACCAATGCACCTGGAACCTTCATGAGATATATAGATGACCTTCTATTACCTTTCATCGGTAAATGTGTCATTGTCTATCTCGACAATATCTTCATTTTCAGTCAATCATGGGAAGAACATGTCAAACACTTTCAACACTCTCTAGCAACATCAACTATATCTAAACATGGACCAATGCTCATTTGCGATGACCAACATCAAATATTTGGGGTATGTAATTGACTCTACAGGCATTCGTGTTGACCCAGAAAAAGTATAGATCCTCAAAGATTGGCCCATCCCTCAAAACATTCACGAATTAAGAAGTTTTCTTGTGTTAGGAAATTTCTATCGAAGATTCATACTTGGCTTCATCCACATCGCAAGGCCGCTCGAATCAGTTAACGAAAGGAAATGGGAAATCTATCTTCAAATGGACATCGACACAACAACAATATTTTGAACAAATAAAAAATAAGCTTTGTAATGCACCAATACTTATGCTACCTGAATTGCATCAGCCCTTTGAGACTGAGATGGATGCATCGGACTATGCTCTCGATGCAGTAATCACTCAATCAGGTCACCCAGTCGCGTTTCATTCCGAGACTTTCAGTGACATAGTTAGAAGGTACTCGACGTATGAAAAGGAACTGTACGCCATTGTGCAAGCTCTTAAGAAATGGAGACACTACATTCTTGGCAAGGAAACGGTCATCCTCACTGACCATAAACCTTTGTAGACGTTCGCTCCATCCCAGTTGAAACTACAGACAACTCGACAACTCAAGTGGATTAATTACCTGCAACAATTTCAGTTGGTAATTAAGTATCGGAAAGGAAAAGTCAATGCCGTAGCCGATTGTCTCAGCAGACCACCCATTACTCTATTGTTTACAATAATGGATATGTAGGGTTATGACACCACTACTTGGCCACAATTGTATTCAGTAGACTGTGGTTTCTCTGCAATTTATCGACAGCTTTAGACCAACTGTCATGTCCCCATGCCTCCGGCCGGCAAAGAGGACGCGACTACAAGCTTAAACCACTCGGGCTAAGAGCCCCATGAACATGTGCATTCACAAAATTGCTAAAATAGAATGCTTAAACATACACACATGAACATTTATCATGCACAGATGCAAACATCTGTCAGGCACAACGGAAACATCATATATTTAAGAAAGCATTCATTCAACATGTTCATCATTTTCATATCATTGACAGAAAATAAGGTTGCAGAAGTAAAATGAACAAGATCACTTATCTTATGAAATCTCCTTCCGCAACCAGCTACGTCGCTGCAACGTTCCACCCAACCATAGGCCAGCGTGCTCCTCAATCTATCAGCAACGCTGCCACCCCCGAGCTGGGCATGATTCTCCAAGGAATAAGGGAACTAGCAGGCTAACGCATAGGTAAGCATACTCAAGCATAGCCAAGCCAACAAAGTTGGGTTTATCAGGCCATCAAGGAGCTGTAGAAGGCAGATTGATAAGCTGGTGAGCTCATTACGAATCCAAGAACACCTACACCAGAACTAGCCTAACCTCTAAGACACCCAAACACACCCAACACAAGGAATCAGTCCCTTCTCTGCTACACAGTCCCTCAGGCCCTGCATTCCCTTCTAGTGCTATTCAGGGGTGATGGAGAAGAAGGCCAGCCCTCTAGCTCTGTCTGTGTGGTTTCCAGCCACCGGGTTTATCAAGCAAATCTAAGCCAACATCCCTGCTCCTCTCACAGTCCGAAGACCAACCATTGCACGCAAGCAACTAAGTCAGCTGTCACAGCCTAAACAGGAAAAACGACTTCTGAGTCATTATTGGCCCTATCGTGGCCAAAATGACTCTCAGGCGAATTTACAATAGCCCCCAGCATGTAAGGAAGACCACAACCAACAACGTGGGAAAACACAACCCGTCCTGGGCAACGAAATCACCAAGAAAACATATACAGACCGAGCTGGGGAAGAAATTATAGTCTCCCATCCTGTGGGTGAGCATGAGCAACAATGCAGAACCCACAATCGTCCCGTGAGTACAGGATACAGCCACACTATTCACCAATCCGCAAAGGAAAACTGCTGCGTGGGTAAATCCAGCAAAATCCTGTGCGTGAAGACCAAAAACGGGAAGGAATCCTTCTACGTGAGAATGCACAGCAATGGAGAGGACGCGAATTTGCAGGAGAAAATCACGTGGGTAAAACCCAGGAAAATTCCTGTGTGTGAAAACAATGAGCGGCCAAATGGGAAGTGTGTGAAGGTGAACAGCAACCAGGAGGATGCGAATTTGCAGTGCGTGGGTGCTCAGCAACTCGTGGAGAGGAAGGAGAATGTCTGCGTGAGACCAAAACCGCCCCTGATCCTGTGCGTGAGGAGAAACAGACAAAATCGTGGTGAGAGTGGAATTGCCTGCGTGAGTGAAGTCAACAGGGGTGGAGTGTGCGTGTGGGTGAGGACTGACAGCCCTGCCACCTAACTCCCAAAACCATTAACTGCCTCAACCACTAGCAGCCATTATTCAATGAAGGTGGTTGGATAACACAAGGGGAGAAGACACATGGGTATTTTTCTCTCATTGGCCAAGGTTTGACAATTTCCCCACACATCCTTATCCTTGTGAAAATCATGCCCCTTTCGATTTAGTTGCCGCGACCGTAGATGGTTGTGTTCATTCAATTAATTATAGATGCATATTTACATGATGACCAACATAATATATATATGCCGCATACCCCGATATGCCATCGGTGACAATTTAAATCCAAAACATAGCATTACCGATCAATAGTGGGGCCTTGGCCTTTAGCTCCACACCATGATCATCTACAATTTATACATCATATACATCTAATGCAACGGGGTCAAAACCGGGACGTGACACCAACACGCTGTCTACTACCAACTACTTCCTAAAGGACACCTTGCTATACAAGCTTGGACATCTTTGTGTACCGACCGGTGAGCAACGACAGAAGATCATTTTGGATGCGCACTACAGTAAGACTGCAAGACATTTTAGAGTAACAAAAACACTCGTTACCCTCCAAAAGTATTTCTACTGACCTTCACTTAAAATTTGACGTCAACAAGTACATTCGATCGTGTATAGTTTGTTCCATTGCTAAACTGTCGAATCGACGACAAGGAATGTACACACCCCTTCTTGTTCCTAGTCGACCATGGGAATCTATTTCTATGGACTACTTGACGGGATATCCTACTACCAAACATCAGCATGATGCGATATTAGTAGTAGCCGATAGATTTTCCAATATGGCTATACTCATACCATGCAAGAAGACTATGACAACACAACAGACTGCTCGACTCTTCTTTAAACATGTGTGTAAACATTATGGCCTCCCGACGACCATTATTTTTGACAAAGATGATATATTTATCAGCACCTTGTGGAAAAATCTCTGGCAACAGCTCGACACGAGACTTTCTTTGTTGATAGCCTTCCATCCGCAGACAGGCAAAAGTTGTAAATCGCTTAGTCGTACAACTTTTTTGCATGTACAACCATAAGCATTGTCAAACATGGGATGGCATCCTTCCATACATACATCACAGCTACAATCATGCTCAACACAGCTCTATGGGAAAGATTCCATTCGATATCTGTTATGGATTTCAACCCTCGGCACCTATTGACTTAATCAGTTCCTCGACACAGTCAAACAACACCGAATTCAAAGGACGAGAAGTGGAGAAAGAAATGAAGTTCAGAGATCAAATCTACAACATTCAGAAGCAAGCACAGGAAATGTTGCATCGAGCGAATGCAAAAGATAAGGCTCGACACGAAAAGCATTGTATTCCTCATTCATTCCAAATTGGGGATCAGGTCTGGTTACAACTAAAGAAGGAGCGCTTCACTAGTCCATGCATAAAGATGAAACCTTTGTGATATGGTCCATACAGTATCCTTAAACAGATTGGAGAAAATGCTTTTCAGCTCGAGATTCCTGCATGCCTTGGCCTACATCCAGTTTTCAATGTAGATCTACTTCGACCATACCATGCACCATTATTGGAACAAAATGACTTGCAGACAACAGAACCCGAAGACATCCATCCAAATGTTCATGAACCTCTTCTTTACGACACCATTGTGGGACGACACATAAGCCATACAAGGATGAACTCCATTCCCTTGTTTCAAGTGGCTAAAGTTGGACAACTCCCCGTACAAGGAAAATGGTACTCTACTACTAAAATAGCCAACAAGTTTCCTCACCTCAATGAATACACAATGGAGACCATTGTTTCTTAAGGAAGGAGGAATGATCCAACCAGCAATTGGCAGGTTATTAAGCTTCGACTACTCTGACTGCTTCGACAGGTCCACCTCGACATGTTCGCATCGACAAGTTCACCTCAACGGTCCGCCTTGAAATGTTCGCATTGACAGGTTCGCCTTGACAAGTCCGCCTCGCCATACAGCATACCCACGTGCCTTTTCAATATCGACGATTGTCGAACGTTGACAGAATGCCTCTGTCTTCTAGTCGTCTGCAACGGTTGAACTTCTGAACCGTTATAAATTCTTTTGTAATTGAACATAATGGGTAGTCACCCAAGCGTCTCACCATCCTGTATAAGCATGTACACTTATCTAATATACATCATTCTGATTCCTCCATCTTTCATGGAGAATAAGTAATAAATTGGTTCAAATTCTTGCATATTGTTTGTTCATATACTTTCTGTCGACTTAAGTGTTTTCCTGCTTCACTTGTTCTTTTTATATGCTTCTGCCATAATAGAGCTCGACTCATTTAGTCGACTGTTGTACCCAGCATGCACATGGGCACAGCCTGGATCATCTACCTATTGCTATCAAGGTAACCCAATAAACTGTTAAGCCAAGAGGTTTGAACCTGAAATGCTTTTCTCGAGGAGGAGAAGGGAGTTGAATGATGGTTAAGGAGGAAGTATATCCCCAATATCCCTTAACTAAGAGGGATAACTAGCAAAAAAATTCAGTGAATGAGGATGCCACTGCTAGAGGACACAAGGAAAGAATGTTTCAAACTAGTAGAAAGACAAAGCAACCTCTAAGAGGCCCAAAGCCATCAGAGTTGGGTGTTGTGCACTTTAGAGCATCATGCTTGGAGTCTCATCTTCTACGTACTTTTCCATGATGTCACATTGTGCTAGTTGAATGCCCCTGATACAGAGAACTAGAGCAAACTATACCATTGAACTCCTACTCATTTGGATCTGTGTGATCCCCTTTCTTTGATCCTTCACCTATGTTCTCTTGTGTGCATTGGGTATAGTGCATGGTGGAGGGATCACTACTTGGTGACAGGGAAAATTTTATGGATCCATACTTATTTAAAAGTGTATAAACCTTGGTGAATCTTACCAATTCTTTTAAAATGTCAACTATAAAATATTTGGTGATATTCTTCTAAAAATATTTCAATTTCTAAGGATTTTATATAGTTCATACAATAATTTGGTGATTTTTGGAGTGAAAAAATTTTACCTCATAAAAATTGGGTGAAACAAGCCTTCAAAAAATGCAAATTAACAAAAAAAAATTGGAAAAAAACATGGAAAATAGATCATGGGCTAAATTTTGCACCTAAATTTTTCCTAGCTTGGTGAGCATGCCCACTACCATCTCCCATCCCTATCACCCCATCCAAGGGTTGTCAACTTTTAAGTTGAATAATGGATATATCTTCATATTATTTTGAATAACAAAAAAAAATTGATCCATAAATCTTTAGATGTCAACTTAAAATAACTTTTGAATATCATTATTATCATAAACACAATTTAATTATCAATAATAAACTAATAAAAAAATAACTTGTTCTATTTAATTAATTAAACAAATAAAAAACTTTTTTAATTCTATGAAAATTATTAATCAATTCATAATATCTTAAGTTTACTAAACACAACAAACCCCACATCACAAAACTCAACAAACCCCAAATCATATAGAATATCCAACAATATTAAACACCTCCTTGGTGTCCACGAGAAGAACTTCTACATTTATAATGAACTCATCAATATGCTAAGTAATCAGTTTAAAAGCTCCAAGGGTTAGCTCAATTGGTAAGACATGCGCACACTCTCTCGATTCGAGGAGAGGTCACGGGTTCGAGCCTTGAGTCCTTTGGGGTTAGGCCTTCTGCGAGGATGGCCGACGGTTTACCACCTCTACCATCCACTAATGTGGAAAAGTATTGTTGGGTTTCCCGTGCATATTTCTATATGAAAAAAAAAAATTAATCAATTTAATGTGTTTATCTTTTTTTCACACCAAAAAAGGTAACTTACTATTCATAAAGAATGAAAGTTATAGTTAATATGTTTATCTTCCACCGCTACTATTACTTAAGTACTAATTAAAGATAGCATGGCTCTGAGGCATAACCAATTATGCAGGAGTATTTATCCAAGGTCTTGAATTAAAAATGTGTAAGTATGGATGAGTATTTATCCTAGGTTTTGTACCTTTTTATGGTTGCCTTTTGATTTCTATGGGGTTGGAAAAAGTCTCACTCATGAATATGAAGATCAAAGGTTGGGAGTTTCATCTCATGGAAAGGCCACCAGTTTTTCCATGAATACCAAAGGAGAAAACCAATAAAATTCTATCGACATAGATAAATGGCATGTACATGTACCCACGTGGTACGTTATTGAAAAAAACAAAAATGGCATTAGGGTTCTTAAATCTCATACCATTTTCTAATGGAACATCAATTTTGAAATCTCTCGGTAAATGTTTGGTGCCAACTTGTAATATATTCTGGCAAGGTTGCATTTTAAATGGCGGTATGAATCTAAGGACATGGGAAGTTGTGTAACTCGTGATTTTCCACATTAGAGGATTTTTAAAATGTGCACATTCCTAGATTCTCAATGTGATCGACCAATATATACCATAGCTTGACTACCATGGAAATAATCACTATTGGACAACCTGGACGCCCTCCCCAAGATCTTGTGTTTACTGCTATTCTTCGACTACACTTCATAAATCCATTGATGAAACTAATAATTGTACACCAAAGCTAATGTAATACATAAAATATAAAGCTCATCATATGCCATTAACTTTTAGTTAAAGAATATTGGATGGATCTCAAAGGAGCTCATAGGGATTTTGAAAGATTCCCTAGGTGGATTTAGAGGCAAAATCTTGTAATTTTTTGTGAAGGCATGTGCTAGAGAACAAGCAACTTGAATGACTAACAAGGCTAAGTCCACTTGGTTATGAGGTTGATGGAAGAGAAAAATGTTTATGAAGTAAATTTAAAAGTGAGATTCAAAGTTTTTGGTGAATATTTGTTAGGGGAATACGTTTTCGATGACATTAAATTTTATTTTGAAATTTTAAAATTTTGATGAATGGGGTATTTTTAAAATTGGTTAAAAATTTTCAAAACATTTTTTATAAATTTGATGATATAATTAGCATGGCAATGTGAATTTAAAAATAGTTTGGCATGGTAAATTTAAGATTAATTTTAATTAAATTTGTGAGAATCAACATGGTAAGATCACTAAATTTAAAGTTGTTTGATTCATATGAGTAGGTTAATGTCACAATGATTAGGGGCTTAAAATGTTGGATCCTAGTGTGGAACACGCATATGTGATAATTTGAAAAGATGCGTGTGTTTTTTAGGTGCCACTATTTTCTAAGTGGAGAGTAGAATTTGGAAGGAAGGACTCTAGAACCAATGTTATTATGTTATTTTCTCTAATAAAGATAGTGCTATAAGTTAGTCTCCACAACTATAGAAAGTTTTGCCTAGGATGATGTTGGTTGAAAGGGTGGAAAAATACATTCTTGTATCCTTATACATACATATCAGTAACATAAGTAGTAGTTACCAAATGGGTAGTAGTAGGGTCAACACCACTTTGTTAATGGCACCACTGGTGTGGGGAATGTTTGTACATTTTATTAGAAACAAAAATCTTAATAGCATTTATCTTTTATTTATTTTATAATATTTATTTTTTGTGATATTTATTTTTTCAAAAAGAAAAAACCAGTTACTTGACATTCAAATTGAGACAAAGATAACTACATCTATTATAGTCCAACTCCTTTTGTAGGGTTTAATAAATAGTACTTTCCCTGCATCTACTAAGAAAGCTCCATTATATACAAAATCATTTAAACTTAACTTCATCAACTAAAATTTAAATACAATCATCCAAACCATATTGATCCACAAAGTATATTAAGTTATTGCAGTCATCTAACAAAGACTTAGAGGTCTTTTAGCTATAGCCAAATACCAAAATCCAAAAAATAGATCTAATAAGCTTGGAAGGAGACCTTTGATACCACAAAGGTATCACAAATTTCTTCAAAATGAAGAAGACCTTCAGGCATACCCACTGCTCTTTTTGACAATATGTTCCTCATCGCATTTCATTGATGATAAATATGCTTAAAATATAAATATTTGAATGATACCTGTAAATATTTATCCTAGAACATTAATGTTCCAATACTATCACCTATAGAGATGCACTACCAACAACCCAATCAATAATCACTCTTGAATCACCATGTACCTATAGAGACAAAATATTTTTGTTAGAAGTAAAAATAAGAAGACCCCACGAGGCCAGAAGTTCATCTTTGGTATTATCACCAGCTCCACATGTGAAAGCATTGAGCATTGTTGAGTTGCAACATCATCCCTCCACCACATAACCCCTACTTAGCTTCCCCATCAAAAAAACCTGTAGGAACCTCATCTGTCAAGGAGGATTGAACAATGTTTCTAGGCAACCTTATTTTGTCCTCCTTGTATTATTCCTTAGAAAAACCCACAATCTTAGTGCTGGGAACAATAGTATTTGATTTCAAGTCTTCAAAGATTGTAGCATTTTGGGACCTCCAAGTCCACCCAATAACAAAAATTGGAAGTTCTTTAAATTGTGGAACTTTATTATTCCAAATTTCCAAACTGTGTTCAAAAGAATAGCATTCCCAAATCACCTCATAATGTATTCCAGATTTGATTTCTAGGGAAAATTTTAGGGACGAAATTTAGCCCATAGTCTATTTTCAAGGTTCTTTCCAAAACAATATTCGTTATTTTCCATTTTTTTTCCAATATGGTTCACCCAAATTCCATAGGATTAAAATTTTTTACTCTAAACATTGCCAAAATTGTCCAAAAACTATATAAAACCCTTAGAAATTTGAATATTTTTAAGAAAATATCACCAAGCATTTTATGGTTGGAGATTTTATAATTAGTAAGATTCCCCAAGGTTTCTACAGTTTAAGAAAAGTATGGATCCTTAAAATTTCCCCTATTGATTTATTTCCACACTTTGTTTGCAAAGCTACAATGAACAAAAATGTGATCCACGGACTCAGAATGTTGAAAGCATAAACATCAACAATTTGGCCTAATTCTACCACGCTTACATATATCATCCCATGTCATGATTTTATTCTCCAAACATAACCAAGTGAAAAAATTTGATTTTAGTGGAATGTTCCATTTCCAAATTTTCTTGTGCCACCACTTTCCTACTAACTCAATTGAAGAAAAAGAAATAGCTTCATGTGCTAACTTTGTACTAACCTGTTTAGAAGATTGATCCCATGACCAAACGATCTCATCTTGATCCTTTGATAGTCTAATACCAATATGATGTAGACGTGCAATAAATGAATTCCATTCAACAACAAGATCACCCATGAGACCAATATCTTTTTCCATCATCTAATAAGTAGTAAAGTGTCCTCCATCATCTAAAATTTTCACGTGGGCTAAATATCTAAAGCCATTTTCTGAAATATAGGATATAAGTGGTTGAGACGGGTTGTATAATTCATCACCTCCCACGAAGGGATTAATTCCAATTAGTACCTTCTTACCATTGTCAATTCTCCAGGCCAACCATGAGCCTAATCATGGGTATGAATTTATAAATCCTTTCTAGAAATTTGAAGTTCTTGAGACAGGTTTGTTAGACTTTCTGATCCAATCCACCACTAAAATGTTCATCAAGTATTTTTCCTTAAGAATCTCACTCCACTATCCATAACCAAAAAGACCTCTCCATAAACTGTTCAAAATTAAGGCATGGTTGAACCACAAAGGTTCTTAATTCCCCAACCACCCAAATTATTAGGTAAAGAAATTATTTCCCAGATATCCAAATGTTTCCTTTCTCTGCTCACATTCCCTAACCACATAAATTGCGTCATTGTTTTCCTCTAAATAAGTGTGTAAAATGGATACAAGAATCTTTGTTAATGAAATCCAATAAAATGAAATGCTTTCCAATATTAACTTAACCAATGTCAATCTACCTGCACCAATGGAAAGCCATCTATAAGACCATTTGCAAATCGTTTTCTCCACTTTTTTTAGAAGCCAAAGCCATTCTTTTTTTAAATAATTATTTGGTTCAAGTATATAACCAAGATACTTGAATCTTACCTCAATAAATTCAACTTTGAAAGGAAATATAAATAAGATATGTTCCACGAAATCCTCTCGAAAACCATGATGTAACAAATTGGATTTATGCATACGAACATCCATTCTAGATGCTTCACAAAATAGCTTAATGATTTCATGGAAGGATTCTCGCTCCTCTAAAGAACCATTTCTAAACAAAAGTACATCATCAATAAACAAAATATGTGTAATATAATGAATAGAAGAAACTTTAGCTCCTTTGATCCTTCCTTCCCTCTTTATTTTCCCAATGATCCTACTTAAACCTTCCACCACTAGAAGAAAAAGTAGAAGATACAAAGGCAAACCTTGTTTGATCCCTATAGAGCTTATAAAAAAATCAGTAGGGGATTCATTAACCAACACAACAAACTTGTCGAAGTTACATAATCCATGATCCAATCTGTGACATCGATTGGAAGTCCAATTTGTAACAAAACCAATTTTAAAATGACCTAGTTAACTCTGTCATATGATTTCACCAAGTCTTTTTTTTAAATCAAAGCATCCAACTTCTTGGTCTTGATAGAAGAAAACACTCCTAAGTAATTCGTATGGCATCCAGAGTTTGTGTGTTAACTAAAAAACAAATTGTTCCCTGGACATGACTGTTGGGATATTATAAACCCACTTCATACTTAGGATAAAATATTTAATCTTTATTTGATTAATTTCCTACCTACTAGCCCATATAGTTGGCATCCACTTGCACCACTTGGTCAATACTTGCCATATATACCCCGGGAGGGCATTTATCCTGATTCTGGTTATATCTTGCCCACTTTATTGACTTCCATAATTAGTAACTGTGCCTTCTTGTAGATTCTGTCTTTATACTGCTTTATTCCATCTTTTCAGTGGATAAGGTAAAGCTAGTCAACTAGGAAACTACTATATTTTGTTTCCAACCCATCCTCCATGATTTTCTCTCCAGATTCCAGGATTAGCATGTTTTTCCAGCATTCATGAAAAATCACTCATGCTTTAGCTAATTCGTGAGTCCCTTGACTAATTAGGAATGTGCTTTAGCTACTTATGGGGGTTTATCGTATTTAGTAAGTTTTTTTTTCTTAGCTATCATCAGTTGTCTCCTATGCAACTCGAATTTACCTATGAGGGATGTACTATTTATGTACATTATTATTCACCATTAATCAATGGAAGGATACACTCCAATATTCATCTCTTATTCATGTGATTCAGTCTCTCTATCTTCTCTCTATTTTCCTTGTGCATGCTTGTGAGAATTATCTTGTAGCAAGGTCTACCTTATGTGCTCCTTATTTGCATAAAGTATCTATTTCTACATGGTACCAGAGCTACAATTTCTACATGGTATTAGAGTGCAAGGTTTTTCAATTTCAACAGAGTTGAGGAGCTATATGTTCTCTCTATCAGAGCGCATTGAGTCTCATATTCCTATCTGAAGAAGAGATTGGTATTAAGCTTACAAGATTCTCCTAGTTTTATTTGTGTAGGTTTCACAGAGTATCTCCTTGAGCGCATCAACATATCAGTATGGATTTTTCTTCAGCTATGATCCCAACTCCCTTCAACTATCATGAATGAAAATCCAAAATTGGCATTCTATTGTGTAGTAAGGGACTCTATAGAGTTTCTATGGCTTTAGAAAATGAACCAAATTCTGTTGTTGAGAAAGCTTAGTGGAATAATATAGGTTGGATGAAGCCTATGGATTGCTTTTCCTCTCTGTTTATCCCGATCTACTCTTTCATCTAGATGGTTTTACCACTCCAAACCAAGTATGGACCAAACTTGAGTCTCTCTTTGGAGTTCAAGATGAGTTAAGAGTGCATCAGTTGGAGAATGGGTTATTCTCATTAAGTCCAAGTAGTTTCGATTCTATTGAAGGTTTCTTTACAAAATTCAAGTCACTTGTTCTATTTATCAAGCAATGTGGGATTGAGAAGAAAGAATATCAATTGATCCTTTCCATTCTATCAAAATTGGGTCCTAAATACTCGGTTTTTGTGTCTACTTTCCATGCTACTAGGCTTGTTATTTCTAATTGGAAAATGCCTTCTTTGAGTACATTTTTTTATTCAATAACAAAGGAGTAAGATAAATTGATCCAGATGAGTGCTCTTAGAACTTCCAAGAGCAAGGATCATTCTCTCAAAGTTCGAGGAAGAAATAATACCAAATCCAAAGAGAAGCAAATTGTGAAAGAGAAGAAGCCAAAGTCAGATAATGAAGATGTAAGTTTGAAGCCTACTTATGAAGGTTCAATGAATAAAGTCAAGAATGAAGGAAGTAGATCCAAGTGTTCTAATTGTAGAAAGGGGTTTAATATTGAGAATAAATGTTTCAAGAATTAGATGGACATCATGTCTTATCTACTTGAGAAGCACAACATCAAATTTTCACATGAGCTAGAGAAGCCTGCTGAATCTTCAGACACTTCATAGTGCACAATTCCAAAGTGATATAAACTATGCCTTGAGTGCTAGAGTTAAATCCTTTCCTCATATATCTGAAATAGACTTACTTTCTGATATATCAAAGTCAGAAATCTCAGTTTCTTTCTTTATAATCCACCTATTAGTCTCCTAAGATTCATCTCCCAAAAATTGTGATTTTTTACTAGATCTTGACTTGTCTTTAAACAGCTCTTCCTCACTCCATTCAAATGGTTATAATTCTGATTTAGAAGAATAATTGCAGGATGATATGCATGTCATGGCACCATCCATACCACCATACATACCATCTACCATATCTCTGAATACTCCTAAGACTATACAAACCCCAAGTTCACTAGTTGATTCCTCATTGGTTTCTTATGCAGTGTTACTTGTATCAAATGGTTTCAAGTATTTCCTATTTTATGCTAGTTGGTTATATATGAACTTATTCATCATTGGAGCTATCTTACACATGTTTGGATCTATTCTAAACACCTATGGTTCAAATCTCAATTCCATCCATCATTCAGACTTTTACAAACATCAGTTTTCCCCGATTGCTCATACTTTTCCTAGTCTAGCACCATATCCTCATAGAGACACCGAAGCTTTTGTATTTTATGTTAAATATGATAATATTTCTGATATATCATATTCTTTTTGTCCTCATATCATATATGGGAAGGTGCTACATCAAATTGGAAGAATGATATGTGATCTACATCACAATTTTGTGGCTATACAAAAAATTGATTATGTAACTGATTGTCTTAAAAAAATTTCTCTTTGGGAAGGAGTATGCACATATATATTTTCCATTTCAGATTGTGTTTGCATATCATAGTTTTTAGTAGCAAGAATCATTCAGATAATGCTCCTACTTTATCAGATGATGAGATACAAGGAGTCTCTCCTCTTCTTTCTTGCAGATTCTACACTTTAGTGCATGATCATGGAGTCTACAATTTCTTCATTGAGGAATTTCACCGAAAGTAGTTCATTCAGCTCATTAAAGTGAATATAAGGACATAATTGAAGACATATTTCAAATGTTGTGCCTTCCCCTTTCTCGAGGGAGGATTTTCCTGGTGTGGTTTTGCCTCTATCCTCAACTTTTCTAGACATGAATAATTGTAAAGGGTGACCATAGCCTTGTTGTTGGGCCCTATATACACCTATATACACCTATATGCACCTATATGCATATGATTATTTCATACATATGATCATAAAGTCAGACTTAAAGGGGGGTGTTGGGATATTATAAACCCACTTCATACTTAGGATAAAATATTTAATCATTATTTGATTAATTTCCTACCTACTAGCCTAGATAGTTGGCATCCACTTGCACCACTTGATCAATACTTTCCATATATACCCTAGGAGCGCCTTGATCTTGATTTGTGTTAGGTCATTCCCGCTTTATTGACTTCCAGATTTGGTAACTACACCTTCCTGCAAATTTTTTCTTTATACTACTTTATTCCAGCTTTTAAGTGGATAAGGTAAAGCTAGTCAACTAGGAAACTGGTACCTTTGGTTTATAACCTATCCTCTATGATTTTCTCTCCAGAATCAAGGATTAGCATGTTTTTTAATATTCATGAAAACTCACTCATGCTTTATCTAATTCGTGAGTTCCTTGACTGATTAGGAAAGTGCTTTAGCCACCTATGGGGTTTTATCATATTTAGTAAGTCTAATTCATGCTTTAGCTAATTCGTGAGGTCTTTCTGAGCTAGCATGAGTTGTCTCCTATGCAACTCAAATTTACCTATGAGGGATGCATTATTTATGTACACTAGTATTCATCATTAATATATGGAAGGATACACTCCAATATTGATCTCTTCTTCATGTGATTCAGTCTCTCTATCTTCTCTCTATTTTCCTTGTGCATGCTTGTAAGAATTATCCTATGGCAAGATATACCTCATGTGCTCTTTCTTTGCATCAAGGCTCTATTTCTACATGGCATCAGAGCTTCAATTTCTACAATTACCTCAACCAAATTGGTTTTAATTTGTTTGAAATCACTTTTGTAATGATCTTATAAAGCACATTGTAGAGTGATATAAGTATGTAGTCATTAAAAGTGGCAGGTTTTGCACTCTTAGGGATAAGTGCAATAAAGGTAGAGTTCAATGAACCAAAAACAAAACCTTGAACTCTAGATTTCTCAACCACTTCCAATAGATCATTTCCTAAAATATCAAAAAACTCATTGAAGAACTATGTTGGCATCCAACCATCAAGCCTTGGACTTTTATTTTGCAAATTTCCTTAATACATCTTCAAGTTCTTTTAAGGTAACTTCCATACTTGTATCTTGTCCTTCTTCATGTGTAAAAATTCTAGGATAGTTGTGTAACACCTGTAGCTGGGTAATAATATTTGCATGCCCAGAATCCTTAAAAAGTGAAGAAAAATGTTTCACAAATGCTTTCTCCAAATCCCCCTCAGAAAGTATGTGAAGACCCCACTCATCCTTTAAGTCCCATTTAGCATTTGAAACTCTTCTTTGGTTTGCAAATTTGTGGAAGAAAGCAATGTTACGATCCACCTTGTGCTAGCCATATCGCCCATATTTTTAGCCTCCAGGTCTCCTCTTCATTATTTAGTATTTTTTATTTGTGAACTTCCAAATTGACTAAATGCTCCTTTTCCCATATCGGAAAAGTACCTAAAGGATAAGAAGAAAATATCTTGTCAATATCCTCTTCCACTAGTAAAAGATCATGTTTCAACCTTAATTTCCTCTCCTTTTCTCACTAAGAAACCACCTTTTTGAGACCTCTAAATTTTTCAACCAAACTCTACAAGCATAATCCTCATTATTTACTGAGAAATATCTCCAGAAATATCTAACCAAAGAAATGAAATCTTCCTCCTCTAACCAGACATGATTGAACTTAAAGGACAAATTTTGTTTGATAGAGCCAATCTCAAATTGAAGGAAAACAAGCAAATGATCAGAAATTCCAGAGTTTATAGTCTAAGTTCTATATCTACTAAACGATTATGATAACCCTTCATTCAAATAAAATTGTATCTAGTCTATTGGCTACACTTGCCTCCCCCATCCGTCCATTACTCCAAGTAGGAGACAAAGTGGCTAGAAGTACATCTATCAGGTTTAGCTCTTGAAATAATTGATGAAAAAACCAGATATAGGGTCCATTTTATGGTTTGTCCCCCAAACTTCACAAGATGATAAGGTCATATTTAAGTTCCTCAAAAAACTCATTCTAGAATCCTTTAAAAGACCACTTGAATCAATACGCTCGCAAAACTCCTATCTACCAGCATATGGACCATAACCATTAACAATCCTTATCACCTCCCCGAGTCCTCTAATCCTCCCTTCAAGCAAAATTCCTTCACAAGTAGTAAAGGTCTTAAAGTCAACTTCTAAGGGATTCTAGATGGCAAGTAACCCCCAGAGTGACCTACTACAACAATAGCACAACATTGCCATCTCAGGAAGATCCTTAAGAAAAATTCACAAGATTTTAGGCCCATCACACATGGTCTCTTGTATCAAAACAATATTTGGATTGAGAAGGATAAAGATTCTTTTTAGGGCATTGAGTTTGGGATTTCCCCCCACGCTGCCTCGAATGTTGTAAGATGTTAAGATAATTGAGGAGAAGATAATGAGGGAAAATATCTAAGGGCCCTATGTGTAGAAATAACGGTCAGAGAAGGAGAAGCTAAAATAGATCCACTAATTCGAGTAGAAAGAGGAACATATTCATTTTCACTAACCCCCCCCCCCCCACCACCAGGATCCAAAAAATATTTTTTTAATTGATCTTTCTTCTGAATTTTCTTCCGAATTGTCACATTTTGACATCGAATAGATGATATAGGGGAGACTTCTTCTTTGGACGATTTTTTTTTTTTCCGAAAAGACAAATAAAGGGGATTTAATAAGGATGTCTTTGTATGAAGGAATTAAGGTTGAAATGGCGGGACTATCACAACCTTGAGAAGAAATATAAATATTATTGTGATATTTATATAAAGTACATGTGTTGGACATAGAGATAATGATGTTACAATCTCATTAATATTGATTGTGTTAGAGGTGGTTTCTATAATCTAAGTGGATGAGACATGTCACATATGTAATGTGTCTCCACTTAAAATAATTCTCCAAATATAAGTAAATTATTAAATAGATTAATATTAAATTCTATAGCGGGATATTGAATAGATTGAAAGATCAATTCCTACATATTGGTCCAATATAATATTTTGCAAAACTAAAAGTAAAGTAATAATAATAATGTTAAAATTTCATAGATATTTTTCTTTGTTGTATCTCTTTGTTGTTTGTAGCCAATGAATTTGTAAGCCTAGAGTATTGCAAATAGAATAAAGAGTAATTAGATGCATCTAGAAGCATGTGTCACACAAGTAAAATTAATAAATTAAATAGAAAACAAAAGCCTTCAAAAAAAAATTAAAATTAAAAAAAAATCATTATAATAAAATAAACAAATAGAGATCCATCTTAACTCTGGATCTAGTAACACCTCTCAAAATATGCACTGTTAAAAAAAGTTTACACTTAAATGGATTTGATGCCTTGTGACACTTATAAATTCAAAATTAAAATGAATCTATCTATTATTGAATTATACAATTTATTAACTTCTTTCAATATAATATAATTCTGTCGAAGAGACATTTTACATCCCATTAAGGGGAGATGTGTAACTCCTTCTGTGAGCATGACAATGCCCTTTATATATATATATATATATATATGTGGGGGGGGCTTAAATTAGATTTAAAATATTTAGAATTGCACAAATATAAAACTACACAAATTAGATAAATTAAAACCATAAACATTACATTACATACTTCTTCAACATTCCACTCTAAAAAAGTGTTTACACCTCCAAAAATTTGATATTTTTTATATTTGGTAAATCTCATTTAAGATGGATCTGTCGTAATTATAATTATATTGTACTTATTAATTGATTAAAAATATAATTATAATTCTATTGTACTTATTAATTGATTAAAAATACAATCTTTAATCATGCCATCCTTCATTCTTAAGTATTTTAATTAATTTTATTTTTTTAAATTTTGTACCGATCAGAATTATTATGTAAGTTATATGTAAGTTATAGTTAAGGATTTGTTTTTTTCTTAGAAAGGTGTGTAGGTTGGCTAATGACTTTTTACATGGGCCAATAACATAAATTAACATTATACACATGTGCAACGCTATGAAAGAAAACAAAAATGCCAGGCAGGGCCAGCCAGGATTTTGATGGAAGAACTCATGGTTCTCTAAGAATTTATATTTTATATCATTTTGTCTCATGGAACATCAACTACCACGTCAGTTTGGAAATATGTATGTTAGTAGATGTTTAAATTATATTATCACATTAAAAATATAATATAGTTAAGTACCAGCTAAAGTTATATCCTACCAAGGTTATAGTTTAGAAGTTGTGAATTTAAGGATATGGGAAGTTCTCTAACTCATCATTTTCCCTTACTTCCAGACATTATAAAAATGAGTGCAATTTGCACAATCCCCTATTCTCAATTGGGTTGACCAATGTCTGTCTTAAGCTGGTCCATGGTCCATGCCTTGTGTTGAGTACACTTCACATTATCCAATGATTCAACTAATAATATTTGTACACAAATTCTGATGTAATAAAATATATTGCACAGTATCTACTACTAACTTATATATTATAGAATATAGCATAGAATATAGCAGGAATCCCAAAGGAGGTGAAAAGTTCCGTAGATGGATTTGGAGACCATAGAGAAAAATATGTTGTTTATGGGCATGTGCTAGAGACTAGGCAGGGTAAGCACCACGGGCAATGACGATGAAACAACCACTTTTTCAAACCATATTTGCCTCTTTTTTTTTGGATTTTGAGATTTGGTCTGAAAATAAAAAAAGCTAAATGAATAATTTAAATTTAATATAGAAATCAGTCAAATAAAATTATATTTATACTTTAAAAATGGGATGTGATGAAGTTGATCGGTCAAATGTCATTTTTTGAAAAGGTATATTTAGGTAGGTTCCATCGTATTATATATATGTGCCATAGTCACATCATACATACATTTTCTTCATAAATTATTAATTATGATTTATTTTGATGATTATTTTAACAATGAAAATTTGAAACATAAAATTTGCTAAATTATAGACTTAATAAATATCAATTGGAAGACTAGAAGTTACATAAAATTTGATAAATCGTTGTATAAGTCAGTTGTAACATACAATCAAACTCAGACATGAAGGTACACTTGAAATCTTATTTTAAACATGTACTACTGTTACAGGTAATAAAAAATTGCAAATTGCCAAATATATCCCTGCTTTGTTGTGAGTGTATTTCTCAGTATTAAATACATATGTATATTTTTTATGTGCACATTTGGTAGTCAAATTATGTTCCATGAATGCTGAACCCAAAACCATAAAATCAATCTACCAGATTTGGACAATATTCACTACACTGTTGCAAATTGTTTGACATAAGTCCTGAACCAGACTCCATACTTAGTTAGCAAAAAATTAGTTCAGATTTGATGGGGGGTCATTACATTTTCTCCTATGGATTGCATTTTACTAAGTTGACCATACCCTGGAGTACCCAAACACGGTGTACAAAGTACCCAAGAATGGGATACGGCAAAAAACGTACCGTACAAATACTCAAGTACCCGATACATGTACCAAGAATGGGGTACGGCAGAAAACGTACCGTACAAATACTCAAGTACCCGATACATGTACCTGGTACGGATACATATACCCTACCCTAAAAAGTTTTAGAAAATAATTTTTTTAATAAAAATGAGATTTTTCATTATTCAAATTGTATTTTTTATTATTGAAATGGATTCAGTGACTTCTCAATTCTTAAATTATACAAACATAACTTCTCAAGACAGTGAAGGTTCAGACTTCATGCTCTGCAAGATTGCATGTGATGTAGCAATGAAAATATAAACTTAGGATTCCCATAAATCTGGTCATGTGTCCGTTAATGATTGAGCTTGAACTCGTAGTTGAGCACTTTTGATTCACAATTTCTCATGTGTCTTTTACATTATATTCAAATTCAACATCTCTGAGCTTCTTCCATTATTGTTAATAAAAAATGCAGACCGCTTTGGAATTTGTTTAACACCCGTCGTCTCCACTCTGCATGAATCAATGCAGAGAACGAGGCGTCAAGATTAATCAAACAGAGCTCACTGTACTGATCTATTCTATTCAATTTCAGAACTAACAGCCCATTACAATATTCTATTAATGGCAGCAAGGATACAAATGCAGACCGCGTTGCCAGTTGGAATTTGGTAACATCCGTCGGCTCCACTCTGAGTGAATTAATGCAGATTAGTCAAACACGGCCCCCTGTAATAATCTATTGTATTCACTTTCAGATCAACAGCCCATCACGATATTCTATTTATTGATAGCAAAGGATTCTTGGCTTTCTTCTTAGAGGCATTTGTGAATTGGGTTTCAAAGTTATTTGTGAAAGCATTTTGTGAATTGGTCTCAAAGATCTTCGTCAGTTATGGCTCCAAAACAACAGGAATCATCAGAGCTTGTATTGATGTCGAGGCCCATGGGTCCATCAGAAGAGAACTGGGCAAAGATAACTGACCAGGGAACGGGCATTACTGCTACAGGGATCGCCATGAGACGAGATGTTGAAGAACAGCATATAACCATGGCTGTTCGTGAACTTATGGAGCACTATCCCCTGACCAGAGCTCAAATTGTGGAGAATAACAAAGGGAAGCTCTGCCTCCAGGTAAACAATGGCCCTGTGAAGCCCATAGTCAGGGAGAAGTCATGGCCTAACATAGAGTCATCTGTAGACCTTTCAGGGGTTTTACTTCTTCCTTATGATGATGAGAAACATTCATTGAGCCTTGCATTGGATCAGATAATCCGAAGCGAGCTCAATATTCCATTTCTGAACGAGGAAAAGATTGCAGCTCCTCCTCTTGTGGTCTTAGAAGTTCATTTTTATAAGGATTCTTCTTCAGGACCACGAACAGTTGTTGTGATCAGAATTCACAGTGGTGCATGTGACAGGCACTCTTGTTTCGTTATAACGAAGCAATTTCTCAGTGCCCTGAATGCAGTTGTTGAAGGAAGAGAGCCAGAGTTTCCTGATGGTCCTGGAAGACATGAATTGCTGTCTTCAATGGAGGATATGATACCCAAAGGCAAAGCAGACAAGGGTTTTTTTACAAAGGGTCTCGATGCTATAGGATATGCTCTGGACTCCAAGAAGTACTCTCTGCTACCATTCAGTCCAGAGTTCACCAAAATGTCCATCAAGACTGGGTTTATGTCCGACATTCTTACATACAGACTTGGAAGAGAAGGCAATCCATCTGTAACAATTTTCCTGGTTATTGTGTTCATTGCTTCTGTTTTACAACTGCTCTGAATCTATCTATTCCAGCGAAACCGCCCATAGCTTGCACCTGGCCCCATCCACTAGCCTGCTTAAGCATGCAAAATGACCTTTGAACCTCGGTGTGGTGTGAAACACCCTACCCCCACAAGACCTGTTTAAGGTTGCGTTTGTTTTTAAATTTTGACATAAAGAGCAAGTTAGTTTTCAAATTTTCATTCATCTTTCTATGACATAGAATGCTAAACAACTTCTGTATAAGTGAGTTTATGCTGTGCCTAGAAGAGAATGGGGCAGGGGGGAAGGGCTGCTTGAGTGATTTTCCTGTAGTGATTCAAAGGTTCTTTGTATGAATCTTATGCAACTTCAAGGGTTTTTTTATATGTTCCCTCCCCAAACTCCACAGCAATAAGAAGGGCTGTTTGAGTGATTTTCCTGTAGTGATTCAAAGGTTCTTTGTTTGAATCTTATGCAACTTCAAGGGTTTTTTTATATGTTCCCTCCCCAAACTCCACAGCAATAAGAAGGGATGTTTGAGTAATTTTCCTGTAGTGATTCAAAGGTTCTTTGTATGAATCTTATGCAACTTCAAGGGTTTTTTTATATGTTCCCTCCCCAAACTCCACAGCAATATAACTAGTGTATCACACTGTCATATGAGTAGATCCACTGAAATCGCAAGCAGATAAACTATGATAATCGAAAATTTGTGAACAATCAATGTAGATCTTCCAAGCCAAACTGAGAGCACCAGTGCCTAATAAGCGTGGAGTTACATTTGAACCCTGATCTTGGCTAGCTCAAAACAGAAAAGAAAACTAGTAGAACTATTTATGAAGTAGTGGAATGCTTTCATGATTCATCTTCCTTGGCTTCTCAATTTCAAGATTTTTGTAGCTTGAAATATGCTTCCAAAAGGCTTCTTCTGAGATCCTCGTCCTAAACCTCCGTCAAATGAGGTTTACAGATTTGTTCAAGTTTCTACCAATTGTTGGTAACAAATGAATGAGCAATTCATGAGATCTGGAAAATGTAAATTGCATGACATCTAAAAAGGTCAGTTGGAACCTGAAGAAATTGACATTGTTCAGGGGTAATTATTTGTGCACGGAGTTTACTTCATTCCTAAAGAAGTTTTTGACTGTATTTGGTCAGTTATACCTCTCAGCAGGGTAATTTTTAGGGGCGAAATTTCGTTAATTAGCTATTTTTTGGGTTTTTTTCAAAAAATAGATTCGCTATTTGGTCATTTTTAGTGTCTACTATCGCCTATATTTACATAAAATGTGCTTTTTTATCATAATATTCGCCAAAATTTACACATTTCAGTGTTGATTTTATGTTTTGTATTTAATATTCGCCCTACCTATCTATAAACATGTTTTTTTCAGTCCAAAACCATCGCCTAAAATACTATACTTGAGTATAATATTAGAATCCTTAAAAAATACCCTGGCTCTCAGTCTGATGAGACCTTCATGGCTGCTGGACCATCCACTTGTCCTTAAAAAGATCTCTTTCCATGAAGGTAACAAAGAAAGTATAGAAATTGTTCTACCAAAACATAGAATGCCGCCCTTCATTTGAAAGGAAAGTGAATTTACCCACTGCTATGACAAAAATGTGATGCCTTAGGTCATTGCAGTCTACAAATTCTACCCTCTCCCATCCTTGGAACAATACCGCTATAACAAATACATGGCAGACAGATAGCTTTTTTTCAGTTATTCAATAGACTTTGTTTTCTTTTGAGACTACCATATCAAAAAATATCAATCTTATGTTTCATTTTTTAATCCTGTGTGTGAAGTTCTACTGCACTTTCTATCCTTGAATTCCTTATATGCATGGACTCAACCACCATGAATTGCCTCTCAATGATAGGAACTGGTGCTTTCTTTTCTACATGCGAGCGAGAGAATACATCACATGCTGCAGCCCTTGCTTCTGCATACTTACGAATAGCTGCTAACATCAAGGAAATGAAAGAGAAGAAATTGAACCAGTTTTGCTTCACAGGGTAACATCACAATCATACCATACTTTTAGTACCTTGAATCCTGGACATCTTATTGTCATAATGTGATTGCATGGACTAATGCTTTTGTGCATGGCAGTGTGCTGGACTGTAGATCTCACTTTGAGCCTCAACTACCGGAAACTGTCCTGGGAAACTATTCAGCAGGGATATTCCAGGGAACCCGAGTGAAGGATGATATATCCTTCTGGGATATGGCACGCTTAAT